>CAUYQU010088602.1:0-10279 GCA_963574635.1 Cheracebus regulus | reverse complement strand
GAGATGGTATCTCAATGTGGTTTTGATTTGCATTTCTCTCATGACCAGTGATGATGAGCATTTTTTCATATGTTTGTTGGCCGCATGAATGTCTTCTTTTGAAAAGTGTCTGTTCATATCCTTTGCCCACTTTTTGATGGGGTTGGTTTTTTCCTTGTAAATTTGTTTTAGTTCTTGACACACAGAAGACTTTGACAAGGAAAACTATACTGGGTATGGATCAGAGGAGCCATATTGAAAAGACAGTGCAGTGGCAAAAATCACTGAACCTTAGTGACTTATATGGGAAACTGTAGAAAGGAAGGATGATGACGATGGTTTATTGCAAAAATTGAGGTACCATTAGCAGGAATAGGGAAGTAGCAATGACAGTTTTAAATGGAATTGTGACAAGTGTATTTTAATTTAATTTCCAACAATCTGGGGTTGGGAAGCCAAATAAACATGTGACTCATGAGGTAAAGAAGATGTCTGATATCTAGTTATAAGCTTTGGGAGACATGAGCGTAAGAATTAGATTCAGATATAAGTCTAATTATATCTGAGAGGTCAGATATGACCATCTATGGAAAGAGTAAAGTTACAGAAATTAGTAAGAAATATACAAGAAATATATGGTGGTCATTGGAATTTGTTACAAGTACTCCAGTTCTCACCTCCTTCCAGGTACATAACAGCATTGCCATGTGATTGCTTTTGCCAACTAAATGTCAGTAAAAGTGACTTATTCACATCCAGGCAAAAGCTTAAAGAGGCCATATAGAATTCCCTGTGCTTCTTTTGTCCTGCATCAGCAATCATTAAAGCAGGTGTCAAGAAGAGTCCCCCAGTCAGTCTGGGTCCTTGGGTGACTTCCATGAGCTGAGACGAATGTCTGATTAATATGTAGCATGAGCAACA
Source organism: Cheracebus regulus (assembly GCA_963574635.1). Taxonomy (NCBI): domain Eukaryota; kingdom Metazoa; phylum Chordata; class Mammalia; order Primates; family Pitheciidae; genus Cheracebus; species Cheracebus regulus. Next base: position 9,379 of record CAUYQU010088602.1, on the reverse strand, counting down.
ATTAAACCTTTGTTCTTTCAAGCCCCTCAACGTTTAGGGGTTTTTCGTTGCTATAGAGTAAGCTGGCTTTATCTTGAATGCCACTGAAAGCTTAGAAATACATACATTTAGAAGTTAGAAGAAAGAGGAAAGTGACAAGGGACTCTTTAATGGGCATAGAGCAGAAGAGCCATACTGAAAAAAGAGTGCAGCAGCAAAAATCGCTGAACCTTGGTGGTTTTTCAGTAAAGTATACAATTTACAGTAAAAGAATAAGCAGAGGTGAGAGGTACATAAAGCAAAAATGAATCTTAGAAGACAAAAGAAGAAAAATTCAAGTGAAGGTGTTAAGTAGTGTTAGATGAAATGAATCAAAGACTGAAAAAGAACATTGGATTTGGTCATTAGTAGTACATTGGGTTACTTTCTAATAAATTCAGTTGTGCAATAGAAACAGAAGCAAGGGGTTGAGAATTAACCAGGGGATGAGTAAATAGAGCTAATTAATGAGGATAACCATTTTTAGAAACTTGGTAAAGAGAGAAAATTCTTTAAGCATTGTCCTGCCTTCCTTTGGATAAGCATGGTTTCTTCTCTCTCTTTCTATCTCTGCTTACTTTCCTTCCTCCATATTCTCCTGGTTCTCTCTTTCTTCTAGATCTCCCTCTTCTCTCTCCTGCCTTCTCTATGCCCCTGTGTCTTTCTTCCTTTTCTTCTTTATGATGGCACCATAACTCTCACAGCTGAACAGAGTGGGCCTAGTTCAGCCTGTGGTCCAATACAGGAGACCCCTATATTTTATTGTTGATCAGGCTGAAATTAAATGTTGCATCACTGAAGCAGTGAGTTCACTAATTCATGGAACTGCCTATTGTCAGATAAATCTAGCTATCTAGACAGAAAACTTGTCTCCTACTCAGCTGGACTCGGCCTCCCTTTAACTTTTTCCCAGTCCTAATCCTACCCTCTCTATACCACATCAGAAATGCTAATCTCTCTCATACCTTGTACTTGATATTCATGCTCTCTTTTCTCTTTGCACATTCCTTATCCTCATCGCTTCATTGTCTCAGTGATGACCCTCAACTATAAAGAAAATATTAATTTTATCATTAACATCCTCAGTTTTATTAAGTGGTTGAATAAATGGGCCTTACTTCTAAAAATATAGATATAGATATATAGATACAACTTTATGCAGAACACTAAATTTGTCACATTGCAAACAACTTAGGTTAATGTGTACTTTAAACTATTTTGTGTGTGTGTGTCTGTGTGCGCACGCAGTAAGTCATATAAAAAAGTGTTATCCTTTCTTTGAAAAAAGAAGAATTTTTAAGTTTACAAGGAAAGAGTTGGATTGAGAATTTTAAAATCATCTTCTTCTCTTCACAAAAAAAAACCATTAAAGTTGTTAAATGTTGTTTTTTTTTACTTATATATGTCCACTGACTTATACATGGGAGTTGCGTCAGTTATGCTCAGTGGTAAAAAGGTTCTTATACGTAATTTAGATGACTTCTAAATGATAAATTCATATGACTCAATTAAGAGCGTAAAGGAGCTTGGCGGATATCACTCAACCCTGCACTCTCTCAAACTTTCCTCTGTATTTCTGTCAAACACTGAATCCTTAGCTTGAATGGGCTATTCTGGTGCTCTTATGAGGGCTTATTGTCAAGAGATGACGGGAAATAAGTTCCGACACTTAAACAAACTGTTTAGAAAGCTCTTCTCTGACTATTGTTCCCAACTTTAGAGAGTAAAGATAGGTGTAAAAAATGCAACTACTGAATTCCTAGGCCCCCTTACACCTTAAAAAGAGGCAACAAGCTTGACTACAGTGAAATCTTGGCTGTATTCCTTCTTCCAGAAACAACAGTCTTGTGTTTGCATATCTTTATGATTTTCACAGCATTTTCCTACCCATTATCTTGTTGGAATTTCACAACTCTATGAAGTAAGAAAGGCAGGTAGTTTTCTTTATTCTATAGATTATGAAACTGCTGCTCCCATAGCAAGTAAATGGTTAAGCCAAAACTAAAATGTCCTTACTCTGTACTCTTTCCTATGATTCACACTGGTCCTTTGAATAATAATTCAGTTACATGATAGTATGCTAGTATAGTTATGCTGGGCAAGGATTGCATGTGATTCCACAGAAAGCAAGACCCTAAGGTGGCAGAGAGCTGCCCTTGGCACATCTCTGACTCCTCTTAATGGTCACATCTTTTTCTGAGTTCCTTGAGTTTTATGACAAGGTCTTTGGTTTCTGCTGTATCTCTTACCTTCTCGTGCCAAACAAACTGTTCTGTAAAACAGCAGATGCTCAAGACCTGATGTCCAACTGGAAGCAAAATAATTTTGATTTTGTTACCTAGGCAAAGACAAGGGAACTGTTCTGTTTAGAGTTTGAGTTACTTGCATCTAACAGCTTCTAACATCATTCTGGGTCAAGTAAATGCCTTGGCAAGTGTAGAAATTTCTTTGAAGAGCTCGACTTCACCAAAACCCCTCATTATCGACATGGAATCAGGTATAGCCACGGAAACAAATCTCAATTTTAAAATGCCCCTTTTAATACAAAGAGTCTATAGGAGAGTATTGTCCTACCTTTTCAAATATGACTATTATGAGTATGAGAATGAGGAGCTAAAAACAAGATCTCATTGACAATAAAGTTTTCCCTAAACACCACTATGAGAAGATTTGAAAGAATATAGTTAAAATAGCATAAATCATGTTCTTCTTCCCCTGCCCTGGTCAAGTTTCCCCTTATCATTCAGACCTGACTTTCTCCAGTCCCATCTTAGGATTATATCACATTTGTCATACTTTTTCTTTTTATAGGAAGGATGATTATTTCCTCAGAGGAAGAAAATAATAGAAATATGATGGAATTCATGCTGATGGGACTCTCCAGACAGCCTGCATCTCAGCTACTCTTCTTTTAAGCAATATTGTTCATCTACTCTGTCACCCTGGTGGATAATATTCTCATCATTGTTATTATCCAGATTGATTCCCATCTTCAAATCTCCATGTACTTCTTCCTCAGTCAGTTATCCTTCTTAGATATCTGCTGCTCTACAAGCTCCACACCCATGGTTCTGGTGAACCACTGGAAGAACTTTCCAAGTATATCCTGTAGTGCTGCTTATTCTAAATAACTATCTCTCTTTACTTAGGGGTGACGGAGTGTTTCCTTATTGCTGTTATGGCCTATGACATGTTTGTTGCAATCTCAAAACCCTTGTGTTACCCACTCATTATCAATAGCAATGTTTGTATCTGGATGGTGGCAGGAGTTTGGGCCCATCCTGGTCACACCAATCTAATTCTGTGGCCACAGTGTAGTCAACCATTTCACATGCAAGCTCCAAGTAATCTTCAAACTCACTTGCTCTCATGTACTAGCCAAAGAGATCCTGATGTTTGCCAATGGTGTATTAGTACTATTCCTGCATTTTAGGCTCATTGTGCTCTCCTATTTCCATATTGCTGTGACTGTTCTGAAGATTTACTCTGTAGAGGGCAGACTCAAGGCCTTTTCTACCTGTGGCTTCCACTTGACTGTTGTCATCATTTACTATGGGTCAACAATGTTCTTCATGTACATGCATCCATCCTCCCACTCTTCTCAAGATGAGGATAAGATCATTTCAGTGTTGTATGGAGCGGTAACACCCATGCTGAACCCACTTATTTGCACTCCAAGGAACAAGGATATAAAACATGCCCTAATGAAGGTGGTCAAAGGAAGCATACAAGTCTGATGAGCTTAGGTGTCTTGCTCAGCATTCTTTTCAATGAATCACCCGTCATTTCGTCTCTTACAATTTTCCACAAAGCAGAATTGAATAAAAGATGAACCTATCTCAGACCCCATCAGATAGGGGTCAGTTGTTTTCAAAAGACTTTCTCCATGATAGCTTCATCTTTAAGGATGCTCCAAGCATGGATCTTGAAAATAGTTCTCCAGTATACTATTTATTTAGGAATTTGTTCCTCACTGATTGTAATAATAACCAAGGAGAAGCAGGTGCTAGATCTTGGGGCAGAACTTACAGATAATAAAATGATTTGCAAATACACACCCAGAGGCACAGACACACACAAACATTTTATACTCCTAGGCCTTTAATTCATTACACTTTGAGGTATTCATACTCTGCATAGTCCTAAAAGAGAAACAGAGATGAATGTTAGAGGAATAGACAGTGCAGCCTCTCTGGTGCCACATAAAAAAGAGAATTGGTCTCTTATACATAGAGTAAACAGCATACCTCGACATGCCTAGTTTCTGCTTATAAACTATCCCTTCTCCAAGAAGTTTAATGGGAATAGCATTGAATACATAAATTACTTTGGGCAGTATGGCCATTTTCATGACATTGATTCTTCCTATCCATGATCATGGAATGTTTTTTTCCATTTGTTTGTGTCCACTCTGATTTCCTTGAACAGTGGTTTGTAGTTTTCCTTGAAGAGATCCTTCACATCCCTCATTAGCTGTATTCCTAGGTATTTTATTCTCTTTGTAGAAATTGTGAATGGGAGTTCATTCATGATTTGGCTCTCTGCTCGTCTGCTGTTGGTGTATAGGAAAGCTTGTGGGGTTTGTACAGTGATTTTGGATCCTGAGATTTTGCTGAAGCGGCTTATCAGCTGAAGAAGCTTTTGGGCTGAGACTATGGGGTTTTCTGTGTATAGAATCATCCCAAATGTCCATCAGTGATAGACTGGATAAAGAAAAGATGGTGTGCATATACACCACAGAATACTATGCAACCATAAACATAAATGAGAGTATGTCCTTTGCAGGAACATGGATGGAGCTGGAAGCCATTATCCTCAGCAAAGTAACACAGGAACAGAAAACCAAACACCACATGTTCTCGCTTATAAGTGGGAGTTGAACAATGAGAGCACATGGACACAGGGAGGGGAATAACACACACTGGGGCCTGCTACTTGGGGGGCCAAGGGGAGAGAGAGCATCAGGAAAAATAGCTAATTAATGCTAGTTTTACTACCTAGTTGATAGGTCACAGACTAGCTCTGAAGCAGCTAAATAGCCACAGTGTTTGCCTAACAGAAGAAAAAACATATGGCAGGAAGGCATACTCTCCACATCTTCCCCAGTTTACCATGTATTCTTGCTATGTCTGCTGCAACAAGTTTCTAATTTCATGTCCTAGAGTCAGTTCAGAATGGCTTTGGGTTATCGCTTTGTTTTGTCTACCTTAGTACACCCCTATCTGCTTACAGAAATAAAAGTCCAGAAAGTAAAGAGAGAGCTTTTTGTCTTCCAGGAGCTTACACTCTGAAAAGGACCAGACGAGTCCTAAAAAACTAAGACTAGGAGAATACAAAATTTAGTAAGTCTTAGATGCACATATGCCACCTAATCAAGGCAGCTTCTATGCTACTGCCAAATTACCTTTCTCCAATTCACTTCCTTCCTAGGGAGTTGGCCTGGCCTACCCACTACTGGCTGAATTAAATAGGTAGGGGTGTGGCATTGGGTCCTAAGAAGGTAGAGCTATAATACATACAGTATATATTTCTATGTCTAAAGCAACAAGGACACCAAGTTGGTGAGTCAAAGCAACATCCACAAGGAAAAGTGGAATTTCAAACATATGGGAGAATACATACACATACAAAGAAATGGCAAGTCCAGAGTACTAGAAACAGGGATTGATATAAGGGTCTCCAAAGCAAAGTGGATCAGGGCACAGGAACAGAGGCTATGGAGTTAAGAAGTGTGAAGTGGGTTGACTTAAAAGGGCAGGTTATTGTAGACTCCTGGTTTTCAAACTTTACAAATCACTTAGGGAATCTTGATAAAATGCAGAATGTGATTAAAGAGGCTGGGTGGGGAAGCTGAGATTCTGCATTCCTAACATGTTCCCAGATGATTCCAGTGCTGCTAGCATGTGGACCATGCTTTCGAATATCAAGAGTATGGAGAGTCCCATCTAGAAAACACTAATATGGTAACGTGAGCATGAAGACTTTATTCAACTAATACTTTAATGGTGATAGGGGAGAGAAAAGTTTATACACATAAAATCACATACAAGTACACATTTAGACATTTTATTTTATAAGTCAAATGCTTTTCTATAACACTGAGAATAAAGTTTTTCACAGAGGACACATTTCCACCCTGGACATTATTTAAGACCCTATAGCATACATGACAATGACTCAGTGTTGCTTGTCTTAATCTTTAATGATGTTGTTTACTAAATGACATCTACGCTGGAACGTCCTCTGAGGATAGTGAGGCATTTGCTACATGGACAGGGACTTGAAGGCCATATTTTTGGCATTAAACTAAAAAGGACAAAGCAGTGATCCAGTAACTTAACATCATAAATCTAGAAAAACATACTCACTCTTGAAGCCAACATTACTATTTTAAAATCATATAAGAAACTGTTTTCTTCAACTAAACACTCTTTCTTATGATAATAACGAATATTTGCATAAAACAGAAATTTACAAATTACTTTCATATTTGTTGTCACATTTCATATTTACAACAAACCTATGAATTAGATAGGCCAAATATTAGCCTCATTTTCAGAAGAGAAGAAAACACTCAGGGATATCAAATGATTTACTAAAGAGCACAACTTACAGTTGGGTGTCATGATTAAATTCAGTGTCATTTCCATCATACATCTAAGATTATGTCTTAAATTGTTGTAAGGTAAACTCTTGATTGTCATTCCTGTTGCTGGTGTGTTCAAGCATTCTCATCAAACAAGGAAAGAAATTCATATTGGTCAAGGAGTTAAATACTATACCATAAAACCTAGGAGCTGTATGAGAAGCGTATTACTTGTTTCACCCCACCTACCACGGGGTCATCGAGTATGGGAATACTGCCTTTGTTGTCAATTTTTGTGTCATTTCCAGTCTTTGATCTTTGAAATACTTATCTCCCATGGCAGGAATTACTTTGCCTACCTGTCTTCATATTAAACTCCACCCCAATTCCAGTCATGAACTTGGGCAAGGGGTATATAGAAAACTCTATGTAATTTTGTGATTTCAATATCAGGACATTGAACTTCTATCCCATATTTGACCCTATGTCCCAGCTGACCTCCATTACCTTTTTTCCAATTAGTTCTTTGGTTCCTGGTCAACTGCCCAGTCCAGAACCTCTAGTACTCAGAAGCAACCTTACTCTTGCCAACAGCATTCTCACCATCTTTCCATAGATTAGAATCCTACCTGACCTATAGTAGAGCTTTCTGCTGTCAAAATTCCTGAATTATGACTGTCTGCCTGGACTGCTGAGTACTGCATCCCACACACACTGGATTTTTCATCACAATGCCCCATCAGTATGTCTGGATAAGCTTTCAATTTTACTAAATCCCCAATTCTGGCTGCTGGTCTGCATTCTCTATTTGTTTGTTTTGATACTGATTGCCTAAATTATGCCTTTTCTACCAGAGCTTATCTCATATCATAGTCTTAATTTGAGGTAGAGCAATTAAGAGCAGTTGTTGTATTAAGAATGCAATTCCAGGAGGTAAGAATGAGGGACATAGCTAATGAATCAAGGCAATAGGGAAAGACAATTTGAGGATGCATTACGGAGCTGACCTCAGCTAACTGAGACTGATTGCTTAATCCCATTGAATTGTTTAAGAAGTTGGATCAACTCAATTTCATTTATGAGTAGAAACAAGGAGGATGAATTTATCTGCCATCACTTATCTCCCAGTGGACAAAGTTTCATGCATTCACCCAGTGCTTCATGATTCCAGGTTGTACATCTATAGGCATTGTATCAGCATTAAGTATAATCCTACAGTTGAGTTCACCAGCAATCCCATCCTGAGACACATACAATGAGGGCATAAGTTGAGGTATTATCAGGGTACACTTACATAAAGTATGTTGAAACCCACACAGCCAATTGCTATAATGACCATTGAAAATAGCACATAGGTAAAACTGAGATTTGCAAACAGATACCTAATACATCCCAGCACCTGAAGATGGTCTTTTGTCCTTGTGCCAGATCCACCCAAACGCCTAAGTATTCTAAGTCTTTTCCTTTTGTTGCCTCTAACTGACATCTTTAATGAGCCCATGTCTAGACATATCAAATATCCATATGTCATGGGGATGGCTGGTTACCAATGACAATAAGAAAAATCATATGGAAAAATATTTCAACAGAGGGGGAAAGGCAGTATGAGAAAAGCAAGTTGGAACCAGAACTCAAGCCCTGCCTACTGAGGTAGGCTCACCTATTCGGATGGATACCACTTTTTTATCAAGGAGGTACCTGGCCCATTTTGTAAGCCTGGATGACTACCAGGATGTGGAGAACTGTAGAAAAGAGTTTTGCAAAGACAATTATATAACCTGGTGCTAGTACTAGCTCATGTTGAAATAAAAAGAAAAGAAGGTAAAGTAATGAGTTGTTCATAGTTTAATTCAATCATAAAGAGTATTCTAAAGTAATTCAATGAAGCACTATTTGCAGTATCAAAAGGTTGGAAATAATGGAGAGGCCTAGTAATAAGTGACTGTTTAAACAAATTGGATATATCCGTAAATAAACTACTATACAGCTGTAGAAAGAATTAGAAAGCTCTTAATGCACTAACATGAAATGCTTTTCAAGATACCTTTTTCAGAAAAAAGAATGTGAACAGAATGCCACACACATACATACACCCTTCCACACAGACAGACTTATTTGCGTGTTTATACATAGAATATCTCTGGAATAATGCCCAGGGAACAAATAACTGGCTGCCTATAGAAAGGGAAACTGGATGATGAAGGGGCAGGATAAGAGGGAGCCTTTTTATTGTTGATTTTTTTGTTTTTATTGATACATAATATTTGTATATATTTATGGAGTACATGTGATATTTTGGACATGTATAGAATGTGTAAGGATCAAGTCAAGGTCTTTAGGGTATCCATTACCTCTAGTATTTATCGTGACTCTGTGTTGGGAATATTTCAAGTCCTCTCTTCTAACTTATTGCTTTTAGTTTTGTACATTTTCAATTTTGATTAGGGATTGTTCTTTGCTTCTAATTTGTTGCCTAATTTTTGCCTTAAAATAGTATTTTAAATGAAATCATAGGGTTAATACATTGTACATAGTTATTTCATTTTTAATTCTGTATATATTTATGTAGCAAAATGAAAAGTTGGTGTATTAGTCTTTTCTCACACTGCTAATAAAGACATACCAAAGACTGGGTAATTTATAAAGGAAAGAGGTTTAATTGACTCAAAGTTCCACACGGCTGGGGAGATCTCACAATCATGGCAGAAGATGAAGGAGGAGCAAAGGCACGTTTTACGTGGTGGCAGGCAAAGAGAGCATGTGCAGGGGAACTTC
>CAUYQU010088601.1:0-21775 GCA_963574635.1 Cheracebus regulus | reverse complement strand
CCATCCCCCCATCACCTATATCTGGTGTTTCTCCCCATGTTATCCTACCCTAACTTCCCTGTTCTTGTGTCAGTTTGCTGAGAATGATGGTTTCCAGATTCATCCATGTCCCTACAAAGGACACAAACTTACCATTTTTTTCTGGCTCCATAGTGTTCCATGGTGTGTATGTGCCACATTTTCCTTTTCTAGTCTATCACTGATGGGCATTTGGGTCGGTTCCAGGTCTTTACTATTGTAAACTGCTGCAATGAACATACATGTGCATGTGTCTTTATAATAGAATGATTTATAATCCTTTGGGTACATATCCAGTAATGGGATTGCTGGGTCAAATAGAATTTCTATTTCTAGGTACTTGAGGAATTGCCATACTGTCTTCCACAATGGTTGAACTAATTTACACTCCCACCAACAGTGTAAAAGTGTTCCTATTTCTCCACATCCTCTCCAGCATCTGCTGTCTCCAGAATTTTCAATGATTGCCATTCTAACTGGCATGAGATAGTGTCTCATTGTGGTTTTGATTTGCATTTCTCTAATGACCAGTGATGATGAGCAATTTTTCATATGTTCGTTGGCCTCATAAATGTCTTTTGAAAAGTGTCTATTCGTGTACTTCACCTACTTTTTGAATGGGTTCTTTTGTTTTTGTCTGTAAATCTGTTTTAGTTCTTTGTAGATTTTGGATATTAGCCCTTTGTCAGATGGATAGATCGCAAAATTTTTTCTCATTCTTTTGGTTGCTGGTTCACTATTATGATTGTTTCTTTGCTGTACAGAAGCTCTGGAGTTTAATTAGATCCCATTTGTCTATTTTGGCTTTGTTGCCAGTGCCTTCGGTGTTTTAGTCATGAAGCCCTTGTCTATGCCTATGTCCTGAATGGTTTTTGTCTAGGTTTTCTTTTAGGGTTTTTATGGTGTTAGGTGTTTTGTTTAAGTCTTTAATCTATCTGTAGTTAATTTTAGTGTAAGGTGTCAGGAAGGGGTCCTGTTTCTTCTTTTTGCACATGGCTAGGCAGTTTTCCCAACACCATTTATTAAACAAGGAATCCTTTCCCCATTGCTTGTTTTTGTCAGGTTTGTCAAAGATCAGATGGCTGTAGATGTGTGGCATTGCGTCTGAGGCCTCTGTTTTGTTCCACTGGTCTATATCTCTGTTTTGGTACCAATACCATGCTGTTTTGATTACTGTAGGCTTGTACTATAGTTTGAAGTCAGGTAGCGTGATGCCTCCAGTTTGCTCTTTTTGCTTAGGACTGTCTTGGCTATGCGGGATCTCTTTTGATTCCATATGAAGTTCAAGGTGGTTTTTTCCAGTACTGTGGAGAGGGTCACTGGTAGCTTGATAGTTTTGAATATGTAAATTACACTGGGCAGTATGGCCATTTTCACAATATTGATTCTTTCTAACCATAAGTATGGAATGTTTTTCCATCTGTTTGCATCCTCTCTGATTTCCTTGAGCAGTGGTTCATAGTTCTCGAAGAGGTCCTTTACATCCTTTATTAGTTGTGTTCCTAGGTATTTTATTCTCTTTTTAGCAATTGTGAATGGGAGTTCTCTCTTGATTTGGCTCTCTTTTAGTATGTTATTGGTGTATAGGAATGTTTGTGATTTCTGCACATTGATTTTGTATGCTGAGACTTTGCTGAAGTTGCTTATCAGTTTAAGGAGATTTTGGGCTGAGACGATGGGGTCTTTTAAATATACAATCATGTCATCTGCAAATAGAGACAATTTGACTTCCTCCTTTCCTAATTGAATAATGTTTGTTTCTTTTTCTTGCCTGGTGCTCTGGCTAGAACTTCCTATACTATATTGAATAGGAGTGTGGAGAGAGGGCATCCTTGTCTAGTGCCAGATTTCAAAGGGAATGCTTCCAGTTTTTTCCCATTCAATATGATATTGGCTGTGGTTTGTCATAAATAGCTTTTATTATTTTGAAATATGTTCCATCGATACCTAGTTTATTGAGAGTTTTTAGCATAAAGGGCTGTTGAGTTTTGTCGAAGGCCTTCTCTGTGTCTATCAAGATAATCATGTGGTTTTTATCTTTAGTTCTGTTTATGTGGCAGATTATGTTTATAGACTTGAGTATGTTGAATCAGCCTTGCATCCCCCAGATGAAGCCTACTTGATCGTGATGGATAAGCTTTTTGATGTGCTGTTACAATTGGTTTGCCAGTATTTTATTGAAGATTTTTGCACTGATGTTCATCATGGATATTGACCTGAAGTTATCTTTCTTATTGAGCCTCTTCTGGGTTTTGGTATCAGGATGATGTTGGTCTCATAAAATGATTTGGAAAGTATTCCTCTTTGTGGATTGTTTGGAATAGTTTCAGTAGGAGTGGCACCAGCTCCTCTTTGTACATCTGGTAGAATTTGTCTGTGAACCCATCTGGACCTGAACTTTTTTTTTTTTTTGATTGGTAGGCTATTAATTCCTGCCTCAACTTCAGCCTTTGTTATTGGTCTATTCAGGGTTTCAGCTTCTTCCTGGTTCAGGTTTGGGAGGGTGCAAGTGTCCAGGAATTTATCCATTTCTTCCAGGTTTACTGGTTTATGTGCATAGAGTTGTTTGTAGTAATCTCTGATGGTAGTTTGTGTTTCTGTGGGATCAGTGGTGATATCCCCTTTATTGTTTTTTATTGCATCTATTTGATTCTTCTCTCTTTTCTTTTTCATTAATCTGGCTGGAGGTCTATTTTGTTGATCTTTTCAAAAAACCAGTTCCTGGATTTATTGATTTTTTGAAGGTTTTTTTTGTGTCTCTGTCTCCTTCAGTTCTACTCTGATCTTAGTTGTAGCTTGTCTTCTGCTAGCTTTTGAGTTTTTTTTTTTTTTTTTTATCTTGCTCCTCTAGCTCTTTTAATTTTGATGATAGGGTGTAGATTTTAGATCTTTCCTTGCTTCTCATAGGGGCATTTATTGCTATAAGTTTCCCTCTAGACACTGCTTTAAATGTGTCCCAGAGATTCTGGTATGTTGTATCTTCGTTCTTGTTGGTTTCTAAGAACATCTTTATTTCTGCCTTCATTTCATTGTTTATCCAGTCAACATTCAAGAGTCAGTTGTTCAGATTCCACGAAGTTGTGCGTTTCTGAGTTAGTTTCTGAATGCTGAGTTCTAATTTGATTACACTGTGGTCTGAGAGACTGTTATGACTTCTGTTCTTTTGCATTTGCTGAGAAGTGATTTACTTCCAATTATGTGATCAATTTTAGAGTAGGTATGATGTGGTGCTGACAAGAATATATATTCTGTGGATTTGAGGTGGAGAATTCTGTAGATGTCTATTAGGTTTGCTTGGTCCACATTTGAGTTCAAGTTCTGGATATCCTTGTTAATTTACTGTCTTGTTGATCTCTCTAATATTGATAGTGGAGTGTTAAAGTCTCCCACTATTATTGTGTGGGAGTCTAAGTCTCTTTGTAGGTTGTTAAGAACTTGCTTTATGTATCTGGGTGCTCCTGTATTGGGTGCATATATATTTAGGATTGTTAGCTTTTCTTGTTGCATTGATCCTTTTACCATTATGTAATGCCCTTCTTTGTCTCTTTTGATCTTTGTTGGTTTTAAGTCTATTTTATCAGAGACTAGTATTGCAACTCTTGCTTTTTTTTTTTTTTTTTTTGCTCTCCATTTGCTTGGTAAATCTTCCTCCATCCCTTTATTTTGAGCCTATGTGTGTCCATACAAATGAGATGGGTTTCCTGAATACAGCACACTGATGGGTTTTGACTTTTTATACAATTTGCCAGTCTGTGTCTTTTGACTGGGGCATTTAGCCCATTTACATTTAAGGTTAATATTGTTGTATGTGAATTTGATCCTGTCATTTTGATGAAAGCTGCTTGTTTTGACCATTAGTTGGCACAATTTTTTCATTGTGTCAATGGTCTTTGCCATTTGGTACATTTGGAGTGACTGGTACTGGTTGTTCCTTCTATGTTTAATGTTGCTTTCAGGAGCTTTTGTAAGGCAGGCCTGGTGGTGATGAAATCTCTCAGCAATTGCTTGTTTGTAAAGGATTTTATTTCTCCTTCGCTAACGAAGCTTAGTTTGGCTGGATATGAAATTCTAGGTTGAAAGTTCTTTTCTTTAAGGATGTTGACTAATGGCCTCCACTCTCTTCTGGCTTGTAGGGTTTCTGCCAAGAGATCCAATGTGAGTCTGATGGGCTTCCCTTTGTGGCTAACCTGATCTTTCTCTCTGGCTGCCCTTAGCATGTTTTCCTTCATTTCAACCCTGGTGAATCTGAAGATTATGTGCCTTAGGGTTGCTCTTCTTGAGGAATATCTTTGTGGTATTCTCTGTATTTCCTGGACGTGAATGTTGGCCTGCTTTGCTAGGTTGGGGAAGTTCTCCTCGATAATATCCTGAAGAGTGTTTTCCAGCTTGAGTTCATTCTCTCCATCACATTCAGGTACACCTATCAAATGTAGATTAGGTATTTTCACATAATCTCATATTTCTTGGAGGCTTTGTTCATTTCTTTTCACTCTTTTTTTTCCAATCTTGTCTTCTTATTTTATTTCATTGAGTTGATCTTCAATCTCTAATATCCTTTCTTCTGCTTGGTCGATTCAGCTATTGAAACTTGTGTATGCTTCGTGAAGTTCTCGTGTTGTGTTTTTCAACTCCATCAATTCATTTATATTCCTCTCTAAGCTGTTTATTCTTGTTAGCATTTTGTCAAACCTCTTTTCAAGGGTCGTAGTTAGAACATGTTCTTTTAGCTCAGAGAAATTTGTTATTACCTACCTTCTGAAGCCTATTTCTGTCAATTCATCAGACTCAGTCACCATCCAGCTTTGTTCCCTTGCTGGTGAGGAGTTGTGATACCTTGGAGGAGGATAGGTGTTCTGGATTTTTGTGTTTTCATCCTTTTTGGCTGGTTTCTTCCCATCTTTGTGGATTTACCTACCTGTGGTCTTTGTAGTTGGTGACTTTTGGATGGGGTCTCTGAGTGGACATCCTTTTTTGTTGATGATAAAGTGATTTCTTTCTGTTTCTTAGTTTTCCTTCTAACAGTCAGGCCCCTCTGCTGCAGGACTGCTGGAGGTCCACTCCAGACCCTGCTTGCCTGTGGATCACCTGCGGCGGTTGAAGAACAGTAAGGGTTGCTGCTAGTTTCTTCTTCTGTTATCTATGTCCCAGAAGGGTACCCGCCAGATGTCAGCCTGAGCTCTCCTTTATGAGGTGTCTCTTTGGATATACAGAGGTTGGGGAGCTGCTTGAGGAGATAGTCTATCCCTTATAGGAGCTCAAGTGCTGAGCTGGAAGTTCTGTTGTTCCATTCAGAGCTGCGGGACAGGTACATTTAAGTCTGCTGCAGCAGAACTCATAACCCCCTTTTTTCCTAGATGCTCTGTCCTGGGAAGGTGGGGCTTTATTTATAAGTTCCTGACATGCTGCTGCCTTTTTTCAGAGATGTCCTGCCCAGCAAGGAGGTAGCCTAGTCACAGTCTGCCAGCAGAGGCATTGCTGAGCTGCTGTGAGCTCTGCCCTGCTGCTGTGTCAACTTTCTTAAGGTTTTATTTACAGAGGTATAGTTAGAACTGCCTCGGTAATGGCAGTCTGCCTCAGTAATCCCTTTAATGTCAATTCTAGGAAAGCTAGAGTCTCTGTTAGGGACACTTTTACACTGTTTGTAGGAATGTAAATTAGTTCAGCCATTGTGGAAGGCAGTGTGGCGATTCCTCAAGGACCTAGAAATAGAAATTCCATTTGATCCAGCAATCCTATTACTGGGTATATATCCAAAGGATTATAAATCGTTCTATTATAAAGACACATGCACACATATGTTCATTGTGGCACTGTTTACAATAGCAAAGACCTGGAACCAACCCAAATGCCCATCAATGATAGACTAGACAAGGAAAATGTGGCACATATACACCATGGAATACTGTGGAGCCATAAAAAATGATGAGTTTGTGTCCTTTGTGGGGACATGGATGAATCTGAAAACCATCATTCTCAGGAAACTGACACAAGAACAGAAAATCGAACACCACATGTTCTCACTCATAGGCAGGTGTTGAACAATGAGAACACATGAACACAGAGAGGGGAGCATCACATACTGGGGTCTATTGTGGGGGAATAGGGGAGGGACAGCAGGGGATAGGGAGTTGGGGAGGGATAACATGGGGAGAAATGCCAGATATAGGTGATGTGGGTATGGAGGCAGCAAACCACATTGCCATGTATGTACCCATGCAACAATCCTGCATGATCTGCACATGTACCCAGAACCTAAAGTGCAATAAAATATATAGTTAAAAAAAAAAGAAGAGAAAAAAGAAACTTAAGTCTTAAATTACATTCAGTACCTGCTTTAGAATTTGAAAAGAAGACCATGTACAAGAGCATTATCATTTTATATACAGTGACTCCAACCATAACCATGGGTGAATAGGGTTCAGTGTTTTCAATATGTTACTATTAGTATTTTCTTTTCCTTTTGGGGAAAAGAGAGGGATGGATGATCATACAAAGCTGGTAAAGGAACAAAAGCACTGTTGATGTATGGAGAAAAGAAAAGGAGCCTCCTCATCTCTTCACCACTGGCCCTCCTGACTTTTTCTTCAATTGTTTGCTTTGACTATTGAGCCTATAGTGAGTCATGGATAGTGCATACACTTCTAGGAGAAATATCAGCTGACTATCAAGGAAGACTTGTTATAATGACACGTGGCTTTATATCTTGCACATATTATCGTTTCTTTGTAGACACTTGGAACCAGAAAACGTGACACTTTATCACCCAGAGCCCCTTAAGTAGCATATTAATTTACTTCAAGGCCAAATATTTCTTAAATTATGCCCTAATTTCATATATTATTTCCTAATAGAAGATAATTTTTTCTTCTATTGTATCCTATTTTATTGTGCATATATGATTAAAAAATTTAGGTCAGTTGTAGTGGCTCATACCTATAATTCCAGCACTTTGGGAGGCTGAGGCATGAAGATTGCTTGAGCCTAGGAGCTTGAGACCAGCCTGGGAAGCATAACAAGAAGCTAACTCTACAGAAATTAAAATCAGCCAGGCTTGGTGGTGGGGGCCTGTATTCCCAGCTACTCAAGAGCCTGAAGTGGGAGGATAGCTTAAGCTTAGGAGGTCAAGGCTACTATGAGCTATAATTGCACCCACTTGCAATGCAAAAAAAAAATTATATATGTGAATAATATGAATAGTTTTACATTAAGAATACAAAAAGAACTCTGAATTCTAAAAACAAAAAAAAACTAATCTCAATCATAGAAAAGTTATAGTCCTAAGTAAGTTAATATCCCTATACCTTATCTACAAAGAGGATCTGAATCAGATTATCTTAATAGTCTGGGTTCCTCATTTGTTAGTTGTAGCTTGATATAACAAATTTAATGAGTGCCCACTTTTATGGCCAACCTAGCATCTCCAAAACTAAGCACCCAATTCTAATCATTCATGAGACTCACTTTCCAAATTCTCCCAAAGTCAAACTGTATTAGTCTGTTTTCACACTGCTGATATAAGCATACCTGAGGCTGGGCAATTTAGAAAAGAAAGAGGTTTAATGGACTTACAGTTCCATGTGGGTGGGTAAGCCTCACAGTCATGGAACAAGTCACATCTTCATGGATGGCAGCAGGCAAAGAGAGAAGACTAGTGCAAGGGAACTCCTCTTTATAAAACCATCAGATCTCATGAGATGTATTCACTATCATGAGAGCAGCATGGCAAAGATTTGCCTCCATGATTCAATTACCTCCCACTTGGCCCCTCCCACAACATGTGGGAATTCAAGATGAGATTTGGGTGAGACACAGCGGAACCATAACGAACTATCATAACATAATATACCATTCCACATGACACAATTTAGGACTCAGTGTCACTGTGCCCAGAGGAATATTTCCTAAACAAATAAAATATTCTAATGCTAAGGATGTCTAATGTGAACATAGTAGACTTTTACTGTTTGTTGTACATGCTAAGATAAGCTAATATGAAAGAAAAAAGTCTTAGTTTTTGGATGTTCTGGGTTCAATACAATTTGTGATAGAGTAAAAAGGGAGAACAGACAGCAATAAAGGATGATATCTAGTTTTTAACTGATTTGGGTTTTCATATCAAGGTCTAGCTGCTCTGCACGAGAAAATGGTGAGGACAGAATATAAGAGAATGATCTACTTTTCCAAATATGCTTGGATATGAGTGAAAAAAGTAAAACATGAGAAATGACTTTCGTTACACAGTGGTATTCTCCACAAACAGCAATGCTTGAGTTAATAGCTCCTAAAAGAGAGAGAGACTGCAAAGTGCTTGAGAGGTGATGAAGTCAGTATAGAAACAGGGAACATTTTTACAAAAGATATATGGAAAACCTGAGATATCTCTCACTTTCACTTACTGTAACTATTCTTTCATTAATACATACTGCAGAAGAGGAAGAGAGAACATTCAAAACCCCATACAAGCAAAACAAAACAAAACAAAAAAACAAAAACAAAAGAAGGAATAGGAAAATGTGACCATTATACTAATACATACTAATAGAGGCCCAACAGAATCACAGAAAAGCAAAATATGAAAACCTAAAGAAGATATTTGCATAAATGAAATAAATACACTGCATACTTGTTGCACATGCAGTATACAATTATTAAAAGACTGAAAATTTGATTTATTATTATTATTATAATTTGCCTTTTGCTGGTTGCAGAAATAATAAATCTTAGTTATTAATTTTTGCACGTTTTCATATATTTTAAGACAGATTTTTTTTTATCTGTTTGTGATGAGGAAATAGCAAAAGGATCATAGAGCAAAAGCTTGTATGTGGTACTGACTTAAGCTTTACACTTGACGGGTAATTTCTACCTAATTATTTTTAGTGAAGAACTTTTTCAGAATTGAATTGCAAATTGTACATATACTTAGTGGGTTTGATTTTCTCATTTAAAATAAAGTCATTTTAATAGGAGCCATAATTAAGCTAAGACATTCAGAGGTTTAAGAATAGATGCCAGCTCATAGATGTTTGTTAGATGAATTTATTAATTTTATGTTTTAAGCCATAGAATTTGAATCATAAGTTATCAGATGACGTATTTGAAGACATGTTCAAGCAATGAACTTTTGGCTTCATTTGCATTTTTTTCTTTTCAAAGATACTCTTCACATTTATTTAACTGAAGCGCCAATGAACAATTGCAGAAAGGCATAGTCAACAGTAAATGTGACAATATTGCCCCTATTACTTTTGCATCTCTAATTATTTTATAATATTGAAACCAGCCTGGAACCAGTAGCTAGATACAGTGGATTTTTTTTTTAACACTTAATGACCATATAATTTTGATATCATATTTGCTATAACATTTTAATTTGGTAATATGCACTTCTCTGTGTTAATATAGCAATATTCACTATGTATGTATACTGGATGTATTTTTGTATTCATTCATCTATAAAATAATACAAATTACAAGCATGTAAAAATTTAAAATAAAAAGATAACATTAGAAAATATGAGGTATAAAAATGAATTTTTATAGGCTTTCACTTTATTTAGACATCCAGGAACTATGATAGGTAATTTGTATACATGTTTTTCATATAATCTTTCACAAATTCTCTCTATAGACTAAAGTTAAACTTCATAGAGGTTAAATTACTTGTTCAAAACAGTTTAGGTATGGTATACAGAAACTCGAATTGAATGTTTAACCTAAAATACAACCCAATTAAATTAAATAAAACAAATAATGGTGTTTTAGAGACAATGACCCAGTCATTTAAAAAGTTACAGTTATAGAAATCCTGAATATTTTCTCCAAACTGCTGTGATTTTTTAATATATCTTATTCTGCAAAACATTCTTTCAGCATTATTACAAGCTGTAGAGCAGCTAACTGTCATTTTTGTCATGCCCATCTTGTATTCCTTTGTAAATTGTTTTCTAGCTACTTTCATTTTGGCATCTTCATTCTTTATGTTTGGTTTGACAATGGCTGTCTAGGAGTGCTCTTTCCTGTCCTCATCCTTATTTTGGATGGCTGAAGCTCATGCATATCTTGGTTGATGTCATTAATCAATTTTGGAAAATTCTGGTATTTATCTCTTTAAATATTTATTCTACCCATGTTCTTTCAACTTTATATCTGGGAATCTAATTATACATGTGTTAGACTGTTTGATATTGTTCCAGAGATCTTGAATGCTCAGTTATGTTTTATGTCATCCATTTTTTCTCTTAATGTTTCCTTTGCATATTTCATACTCATGTCATCTATTCCACCAATTTTATTTGTAAGCTTTTTTAAAAAAAAAATTATACGTAGACCTGGAATTACTATAGCACTTTGCAACCATGGAGAGAAGTAGTCATCAACTTCAAAAATAAAAATTTTGAAAGCCAAGTGGGTAGGCTCAAGCTTACAGTCTCAGCACTTTTGGAGGCTGAGGCAAGAGAATGGCTTGAAGTCAGGAGTTTGAGACCAGTCTTGTCAACAAAGTCAGACCCTGTCTCTATGAAAAACTTAAAAATTAACCAGATATGGTATCTGGTGCATGTAATTCTAGCTACTCAGGAGTCTGAGGTGGGCAGATTTCTTGAACCCAAAAGTTTGAGGCTGCAGTGAGCTATGATGGCACCACTGCACTCCAGCCTGGGTGACAGAGCCAGACTTTGTATGTAAAAAAAAGAAAAAGAAAAGATTGAGAAAACATTCTCATTTCCTAATGGTACCATTCTGTGTTTGAATTAATGCACCTTTGAGCTGCCTTTAGTATCCTTTCTGCATGAAATTTAGCATCTATCTGTTTACCTGGAAAAGAGTTGTCAATTCCCTGGTATACTCGAAATTTATAGTATCATACTACATATGTCTACCAAAAGATAAATGCACAGCCAATAAAAGCAATATTATCAGTTTGGTAATTATAAGTAGTCTCTGTGATACCTTCACCAAACGAACCTACAGATACTTGTATAAATAGATCTATGAGGAAAATACCTTCTACTGAATATTGTAGCTACATTTTTGGTGCTTAAACTATAAAAATCATTTGTGTGAATATGTGTAATATACAACATAGGTATTATAAGATGATAATTTTATAGAATTTGTTTTCACAAAGCAGCATTCCCTCAGCCCCCAATATAGGATTAATGTGATGGAAAAATTAACTCTGGTGGAATATATTGGGTAAGAGTTAAAAAACCTTAACTCCCTAGAAATATGTTAAAATTATATTTTTATTTCTGGAAAAGCATTATTATATAAAACTCATTCTTATTTATAATTCCATGGGAAACTAATAATACTTTCAAAATGACAACTAGCTTACTTTAGGCAGATTATGTTATATTAAAATATATAAAGTGGCATATAGTAAGCAATCAGTGCATGTTTGTCCCTAATATTGATATAAAGAAAAATACTTTAGGTAGCAATTTCTAGTTCAACATCTCTTTACGATAAAAAAAAAATCTGCCTGGTGACATGTATTTTTCAAGAAAATATTCCTAGAGGTGATCAGCAGTATTAAAAGATTTCCAAGATAAAAGGAGACAGCATTGTTTCTCAGAATAGCTTGAATCACCCCAAAATATCTTTAAAATATTGTTGAAACTTTTGGATTTTCCCCGCTTTCTTTTCTTTTTTTGTTTCCGTAGTTCTTCTCTTAATGCTTTGTGCAGAAAAGAAAGATAATTTTTACAACTCCCTCTCAAAACTTAAGTCTTTAGTATAAAATTGAATGAAAGATAAAAGCAGATAATTTATGAAGCAGAAGATAAAAATAGTTAACCAACTAATGAAAAATGTCCAGTCTCATCATTTCACTAGTTTTAAAAACATTCCTTTGAATGTTATTCTTTCATTTCAACATTTAATTAAAGGATAATATTCATTACACCTTCATGATAAAAGTACAAATATTTTGTATGTTCTTTTTTCAATATTTTTAAAAATGTTATATAAAATGTATTTTATAAGTAAAAAATATGTATCAAAATAACCTTTATTAAGTGTACTTTAATGGAAGCCATAAAAGTTGTGCATATTTTCAAATACTGCCTAGAAATGCTTCTTTTAAATATACATACACTGTATTCATAGGCTAAAATACAGCATATTACATGTAAATAAATAATAAACCACAAGTCAAAGATATTAAAGTTATTAAAGATTGGAAAGAAAAAATGAAATTGTTCATATTTATAGATGATATGACTCTCTGAATGAAAATCTTATAGGATCAATAAACATCAATACATCTGGAAGTAATAAAAGAGTTCAGAAAAGTTTTAGAAGAGTAAATCAACGCACAACAATCAGTCATTTTTCTATACACTAACATGTAGATACATAGATATATACTTAATTAAAGATGTAGGGTGTCTATATTTTGAAAATTACAAAATGCTTATTAAAAATCAAAGACCTAAATAAGTGGAAGGGTAGAGTATCCAGAATTTGGAAGACTCAACATTGTACATATATGTCAGTTTCCCCAACATAATCTGTTTAGTGAAATTCCTAAAAAATCCCAAGAAGGCATTTATAGATGTAGACAAACTAATTCTACAATTAATATGTAAGACACTGGTCCTAAAATAGCTTAAAAAAATATTGACAAGAATACGGCAGAAAGAGTCTTACTACTAGGCTTACTACATAGCTATATTAATCAAGACTGTGTGGTTTTGACTACAGCAGTGAATACACAAACGTGTACATGTGAAAAAAATTGTATTAAACTAAATACACATGCATATGAGCACACCTGAGCACAATTAAAACTGGAAAATTCTAAATAAGATCAATGGATTGCATCTATGTCAATATCCTGATTGCAATACTGAATTATACTTTTGTAAGATGTTACAATTGATAAACTGTACAATAGATCTCCATATATTTTTGCAATCATAAATGAATCTAAAATTATCTCAATAAATCTTGTAAAACTTTAGCTGGATGCAGTGGCTTAGGACTGTATCCCAACATTTTGGGAGGCCGAGGTGGGAGAATTGTTTAAAGCCAGGGGTTCAAGACCAGCCTGAGCAACACAGCAAGACCCCATCTCTACAAAAAAATAGGCCGGGCATGGTGCCTTACACCTGTAATCTCAGCACTTTGGGAGACCAAGGCAGGTGGATCATGAGTCAAAATATTGAGACCATCCTGGCCAATGTGGTGAAACTCATTCTCTACTAAACATACAAAAATTAGCTAGGTGTGATAGCATGCACCTGTAGTCCCAGCTACTCAGGAGTCTGAGGTAGGAGAATTGCCTGAACCTGGGAGGCAGAGACTGCAGTGAGCTGAGATAGTGCCACTGTACTCTGGCCTGGCGACAGAACAAGACTCTATCTTAAAATAAAATAAAATAAAATTTAAAAATTAGCCTGGCATGTTGGCACAGACCTGTAATTCTAACTATCTGGGAGGCCTTGGTGGGAGGATCACATGAGCCTAGGAGTTGGTGAGGCTGCAGTGAGCTATGAATCTCCACTGCACTCTAGGGTGGGTGACAGAGCAGGACCTTCTCTCTAAAATAAAAAAAATATATATATTTTTTTTAATTCAAAGGTTAAGTTTATCTGGTATCACCAAGCAGCAAGGACATTTTATTTCTATTTCTCCAAACTTAGTACAATATCTAATGTATGTTAACCCTAGATTAACATACATTTGGTTTTATTTGGGTGCATTTTGAAATTCATAATTCTGAGGGTTTTCTAATACATTTTACTTTGGTATTATGCCAATGGACTATATAATTTTATTACAAAATTAAAAGTATATAAACATTCATGTGTTAAAAACAGTACATGTTTATTAAATAATATTATGCATATATAATACTTGTTTTAATCTTATTGGCTGTTTTTACATTCTATGTAGGTATGGCAATCATTATACATATTTGCATGTATCTATTAATAATATTGTGGTACTCAGGGGCATAAAGTGAAGTAACAGTGAAAATATCTGAGATAGAACAGTGAAAACCTTTGCCTTGTTGACTTCATGCACTTCCAAATTTGCAGTCTCTTTCAATTCACTGGCATATCATACAAAAATGTTTAAAATTTCACATTGTAATCGTGTTTTCCATTGAAAGGGAAACGACTGAAACTCTTCTATTTTCTAAGCTCCATTTAATTTGGATTCTGTAAATGTATGAGGAAGATATAGGACAGTAGCAATACCATGTATTTTGTCCATCTACCCACCCATAATCATTTCATCCATCAGAATTTTTCTCCATACACATCTGAAATTAATTTCAGGGAAAGACACTTGCCAGTGATAATTTCTTTTACAATCCTCATCCTACTGTATGTCTATTATTACATTATATTGTCAAATAAATACATCTTGTCACAAACCTATTTTCAAATTGTTGACAAATTGCTATGTTTTGGACAACCTCAGAAATTCTGTTGAACAGAGAGATGGCTATTGTAGAAATATCTGAAAAATATGACTGCATTTCAGGCTACTTTTTTTTCCCCTTTGGCTTAAAAGAGCCATGACATTGTAGTTTGTGACAAGTGACCTGTAAACACTGGGATTGAAATTTTACCACTGTTTTTGTGCCCTGCCTATTATGTGTGTCATTAAAACAAATATGGACGTTACTCCTTTCATGTGTATTCAACACACTGTATTTATAAGCCAAAACCATACACCAAAATGAGCCAAATATTAAAGTACCATTGAATAAAGATTTCCTTGTTACTAAGGGATAAAACAACTTTACTGTGATTAATATGTATGAACTTTTAGAGAAACCTTAGCTGTTCACATCATTTATAAACAAACATAAAGTAGTTTAAATCTGCTGCACAAATAGTAGGGAAAAAGTCACTACAAAGTTTAAAATGCCACCTTTTTGAAGAATATTCAAAGCAGATTTATTCTAACAGAAAGAATTTGGAGTCTAGCATGTGACAATGCACAGTAACTGAAGACTATTGAACTAAGAAACTAAAACAACAAAGCACTATCTGTCTTCTGACTGCAAGACAGGAAATAAAAAAGAACTGTGAGTTTGGTTGTTGTTTCATAGGCCTTGCATTTTAGAAAATATAGATTTCATTAGCTAAATCTTTTTCAATATGTAAAAAAAATAATATTCTTAAGCCACTTGAAATGCAAGTGCTTGAATTTCTCTTACCATTAACAGTCTCTGTTACCTGACTGATTTATTGGCTATGATAATTTACTACTTTTAATGATTTTCAAGGACAAAAGGAAAATACTGATTATAAATAAATACAAGTAGAAAAACAATTACCTGGACTAATAATGCTTTGTTAGACCAGTTAGTAAGAATTTGGTGTCTCAATGTCCAACCTTTCAGCCTCTCTTCTCCAGAACATCTGAGTTGGTCTTTATAAATTGCAAACATGTTTGATTTTATTCCCCAGCATAAGGCATTTCAAAGATAACACTATCGTTTACAGGATGAAAGCCATGCTTCTTTTCTCTTGTCTTATAACTTGGCAGGCTTCATGTGGACTGGAATCACAGCTGTTTAATTCTCTACTTCATACCCAGTGCATATACTAATACCTGACACATAATAGATGCTTTAAAAATTTGTAGAATTGTTGAATGGAAGAAAACATCTTGTTTTTCTCACTGCCTATACTCAAACTAAACTCTCTGTTCCTGTGGCTTTCTTTGACAGGAAAGACCTTCTTTTGCCTGGAAAGAACTTAGTTACTTTTTAGGAATTTCCTACTGAATGATCTTTTACCGGGAATACATCACCTTTTCTCTTGTGTTCCCATTGCTTCATATTGAATTGGTATAATTTCTATGATAACATTTGTTGTGCTTATTTATTTTAGATGTCATTCTTTTGATTGTTAGCTACTTGAAATCAAGGACGAGTTTTGTTCCAATTTTCAATACCACTCACTAGCACAGTGCTTAACAGGGCCAGTACATTCACTGATTGACAGTACAGTAATAAATATATTTACATATGGTCTTCCTTCAATATTTTTATTTATAAATAAATATAATCAACCTAGTAAAGAAAAAGTAGAAGTAACTACAGGGAAACCATTTAATAAGACAAGATATGAATATAGAAAACACATTTTGTCATTTGCAGTGCAAAGTAGCAGAGCAATGAGAAACTGACAGCATTTTAAACAAGGATGCAACATGTTTTGATTTGTGTCTTAAAGATATGCTTCTGACAGCCTATAGAGAACATAATAGAAAAAAAAAATTTGAAGCTAAAAAAAGTTAGTAGAGTATTGCTAGGAACCAGACAAGAAATGATGGTGATTTGTAACTGTGATTTGTTGAGGCTATGAAAATAGTATCAATAGGAGGGACATATAAAATAAAACTGAGAAAAAGATAAAATTTCAAAATGTCAAAATGATTCCCAATTTTCATCTTGAGCAACTAGGATATAATGAGTGAACTATAATGTACTAAAACAGAAAAAATAACTGTGCTAACGGCATACGATAAAGAGAGAAATGGGAGAGATTAGAATAGGCAAGATATTTACAAAACAAAACATTACAAATTAATGGAGAGTAAAATATTATTCAATACATGATGTTAAGACAATATATTAATTATTTTAGATAAAGACACTCATATTTTCTTTTGCCTGTCATAAAAATTACATACTTCAAAAATTATTTTCAGCAAGTAAATATAAAATTAGACTTGATAAAACCAGAAGACAATGGAGTTTGAAATATAGTATGGCTAAACACTAAACTTAAAAGTGTTAGGAAATGTTACCATTAATAAGAGGAAGTACTTTGATTTCTTAAAAACTAAAAACTTACTACATAATAGGCAATCCAAATTGATTTTCAATCAATAAATAGAGAACCTATGAGTGGAATAAGGTGGAGAGTAAATGCACTACAATTTTATTAAAATAAATTTAAACTATATTTTACATTCAAAAATAAACTATTTATGAAATAATTTTAAAGACAGTACAGAAAGAGAATTATTGGAAAATGGCAAAGTAGGAAGCACCAGAAAACTGTCTCTCCACAGACAACAATTTTACTGGGATAATCTGTCTGATGTAACTATTTTGGAACTCCGGAATCTGTTGAGTGCTTGCAAATTTCAGGGGAAGGCTTAGATGGTAAATTGAGGTTAATTTTAGTCAATTTCTCCCTTAGCACAGTTGCTGCTAACCACTCCCTAGCTCCCAGCTTTAAGGTAGGAAGCTATGTATTCCTGGAACAGTTTGTACACAGCAACATAAATAACTCTGTCTGCTGAATATCAGAAGTTTAGGCTTTGACCACCAATTGCCACTGTAGAATGACGAGGTGAAGAAAAAGAGGTGACAGCCATTGTGTTGCATTGATGCAAGCACCTCCTCCTTATTCAAGGTCAATTAGGTCCATCAAGCTAAGTGACATCCAAGAGATTTGAAGGGCTGAGGTCTTTTTATTTTTCCCCTTCATGTTTCTAGTTTTCCCTTTCTGGGAGTCAGACATTGAAAAGTAGGACATTAGAAAGCACACAAATATATGTTGGAAATTAGAAAGTCACTATGTGTTTTTAAGAGAAGGCACAGTCTCAGAAAAGACCTAAGAAGACCCTAGTTTACATCTCCGGCTGATCTTCAGCACAGAAAACTCACCAAACCCTAGGAAAGAGGATAGGCTAATTCTAGAGTTACCACACTTACTGATTCCAATGACCAGTTTAAAAAAAAAAATCACAAGGAATACAAAAAAACATAAACGTATGATCTATTCAAAAGAAAATAAAAACTAACAGACTCTCCCTAAGAAAGATCTGATGGCAGAACTACTAAACGAAGACTTTAAAACAACTATTATAAAATGCTAAAAAAATTAATAAATAATAAGAATGAAAGACATGGAGAAAGTCATAAAAATGATATATGAAAAGAATGAAAATATCAATAATAATAAAAACAAAAAAAGAAACCAAAGAGAATTCCTGGAAGCAAAAATATCAACCACTAAAATTAAAAATTTACTAGAAATATTTGAACAGCCAGAATGAAGCAACAGCCAATGTAAAGACAGAAAAATGAAAATAATCAATTCTGAGGTACAGAAATCAATTCTGAGGTACAGACAATAAAATAAATGTTTAGAAAATGTTTAAGGTAATTATTTAATGGTGTAAAAAATAATCATGAAAACACTTTCTGAAAAGATTAACAAGATTTGAAAAATAACTAAAACTGTTGGAAATTAAAACCTGTTACATTAAAAATTCAATGCTTGAACTAAACAAAAATTTAGAAGCAGCTAAAGAAAGAAGAACCCAGAGAATTATTAAAAGAAATTACTCAAAGTGGAGTCTCAAAAAATAAGATAAAACATTTTAAAATAAGATTATAAAATATTAATAATTAAGTTAGAAATTTTTCCTCACATTTAATCAGAGTCATGGAGAAAACATCAAGTGAATGAGAAATAGTACTGTTTAAATAAATAATGACAGATTATTAACTAAAACTGGTGACGAAGCTACAGAGGTAGAAAGTATAATTTATACTATGCAGAATAAAATAAAATTCTCACATAGACACACTGCAGAGAAACTGATGACTAGAAAAGTCAAATAAAAGATTACCTATTAAAAAGTGACAACTAGATTAACACCACTTCCAACTGCAAGAAAGCAAGCCAGAATTTAGTAATGTATATTTTTTTTTTCAAAATTTGAGCAGAAAATGACTGTCATACTTAAATTGTAACAAAAAACCTATTTCAAGAACAAAGACAAAATAAACATTTTCTTTCAAAAACTACACTTATTACCATAGAACTTAACGCTGAAAAAGTTTTGTTAGACATACTTTTAAAAAACAAATTTATTTCCCATAATATAGAACAAGGAAATAGAGATGTGTTTTTGTGCAGTTAGTCTACATAAAATATGAGCAATGATAATATCTAATTCACAGAGTGTAAAAAAGGACTAAGTGAAAAATTGGGGGTGGGGAGGCATGCAAGTTGAGAATATGTTTATATGGAGTAACAGCCCTAAATTTTTGCTTAGGAGGAGGCTTAAGATATTAACTTCATTACCTTACATAAAGAAAGGCAGCTTAAACCACAAGAAAGAAGTTGAAACCATAAAAAATGTAGCATATATTTATTTGTAAAATAATTTGGCATATCTTTGTGATTTTAAACATTTACGTCTTTACAATCGAGTTTTTAGTCCTCAATTTATACACTGTTGCATGAGAAGACTTGAACAAGAATGTTTATAGCAGCACTGTTCTTCACAACAACAACAAAAACCTAAATGGCATTTGATTAATTGGTTGAATTTTTAAAATCTTGTATATTCACATAATTGAATTTTAAATAAGAATGAAAATGAATGTATTAGAGCTACATGCAACACATTACTATGAATAAATTATATATAAAAGCACACTGGGAAAGTACATACAATCTCAATATTTTTAGAAACCTCCAACACAATGGAATTAAGCAATATATTGATTAAGGGAAAAATAGTAAGAGAGAATTATAAAAATAACATAAAATTCAGATTTTTTTCACAAGGAATGAGATGATGCCATCCATGCACTGGAGAAACACCAAGTTCCTTGGAAAATGTAAATACTCCATTTTGGGACAGAAACCTGCCTCTGACCAGGCAGCCAGGTCACCAGTGCAACATTCTGGGAGGGCAGATTCGCCACAGCACTGGTGGGCACTGCTAGTGCCGTTCCTCCCTGAAAGCACATGGAGGAGGCCACCCAGTCCTGAGTGCCTTGCCCTATTTGCTTGAGGTGGGCTCAGAGAGGCTGCCTGAGTGTTAAGGAGATAAGGTGGGGGGACAGATTAATAGGGGAGCAGTGTGGGGAGGAGATTAATGGGAGAGCATTCAGTTCCTGTGGTGAGAGGAACTGATGGGAAGGGAGTGGAGAGTAATGGAGAATATAGTTGACCTACTGACCCCATTTGACTAGAGCCAGACCAGAGCCTCCTAGAAACAAAGACACCTTGACAGACCCCATCTTGCATCCAGAATCTGCTTCTGAAGCCTTTGCTCAAATCAAGGACTCTTCCTGGCAAGACGTTGATGATTGTCTGGATCTGGCCTAGACACACTTCTTGTCTCCATCACTCTTCTTGGACTAGTCCATAAATCCGTTTTCCCATCTCCTTTTCTCTTGATGTTAAAAGTTACTGTCTGGTGTACAATTTCAGTCTATAACATTTATATATTGATTTAGTATACTATTATGTATGATTTGTAATATTGACTGACTTGTGGAGTGGTTTATGCCTGTATGCTCATGGCTCTGAGTACCGAGTACATGGGTACTAAGGAGAACTGCTTCCTTGAGAATTCCATGTAACATGTGTCTAATTGTCTTCTAATCCAACATTCACATTTTGTGAATCAGAAAACATAAAAGTGATTTACTCAAATGCACACAACAAAGGATTTAGGCTAGAAAAAATTAATTATTCCTGTGCCTGCTAATAAATTGTTATACTTTGAGTAGAAAAAGTTATCTATCTGCTCTGTATCCATATCTATCTATACCTTACCTATGCCTCTATCTGTACAATCTATCTACAATTGTCTACAGTAGAGGGCCTTGGTCTCTAAAGATTTGCTGAAAAATCACTGACTTGAAGTTGATTGACTAATAGAAAAAAAGCCATACAGATTTATTTAACGTGTATATATAGAAGTCTTCAAAATGAAGACCCAATCTCTCAATGAAGTGCAGAAGCTTGTATACCATCTTAAAGTTATAAGAAGAATGGAGGATTGGATCCTGGTAATGTTAGCAGTGGAACATATCTCAGTCACGTGGCACCAAAGTATGTTAGCAGTGGCAAATCTGTACAGGTCTGCAGAAATCTCAATTCTTTCCTCCTCAGGAGCAAAAAAATCATCTGAGGGTTATAAGGCAGAACAAGAGACAAAGGCAAATTTTAGAGCAGAAGCGAAAGTTTATTAAAAAGCTTTAGAGCAGGCAGGGAAGGGAGTAAAGTACACTAGAAAGAGGGCCAAGCAGGCAAGAGAGATCAAATACAGGGTTTGATCTTTGACTTAGGGTTTTGTATGTTGGCATAATTCTTGGGTGTTGTGTTCCATCTCCCATGATTCTTCCTTTGGCATGGGCTGTCTGCATGTACCATAGTCTGCCAGCACTTGAGAGAGGCTGCATGTCCCATGTGTTTACCAAAATTGTGCACATCTTCATTGGAGGCATTCTTCCCTTACCAGTTGAGTGTTCTACAATGTCATTAGACCAGTTATACTCTCCCATTTTGCCTTTTAATGGACGTATGTGAGCCCACTTGCCCAACTCCTGAGACCTTATTAAGAAGCTGCTGATCACCAGCTTCAAGTTTTTCCATCAATTGGGAGACTGCCTTTCCATGGCACTGGCTGTGGCTGATTATTATTTGAGAAAGATAGTTAACAACTGCCTCACCATCACCTGATAATTGGTTGACATTCCTGGTGCAATGAGGAGGGGTCCTCTCTGCACGGTTCTTTAAACTGGCTGCACCATAGACCATACCCTAAGTAGAGCCAAG
This sequence comes from Cheracebus regulus, assembly GCA_963574635.1. Classification (NCBI taxonomy): domain Eukaryota; kingdom Metazoa; phylum Chordata; class Mammalia; order Primates; family Pitheciidae; genus Cheracebus; species Cheracebus regulus. The sequence goes on along the minus strand of CAUYQU010088601.1, from coordinate 185 downwards.
GCAAACCCTGTGACCCACGTGTACACCTCTGGATGGCCTCCTAGAATTAGAAAATCTGAAGTAACTGGAAGACCATGAAAAGGGGAAGAATGATCAACCCCTGCAGTGCCTAATTAACTTGAGAAATTCTTCTATTGTTCCTTATTCCCATCTCAATTGATAAGGCAATTGGACTTTGTAACTGA
>CAUYQU010088598.1:0-88032 GCA_963574635.1 Cheracebus regulus | reverse complement strand
GCATTATGTCTTTTGAAAAGTGTCTGTTCATATCCTTCCTGTACTTTTGAATGGGTTTGTTTTTTTCTTGTAAATCTGCTTTAGTTCTTTGTAGATTCTTGATATTAGCCCTTTGTCAGATGGGTAGATTGCAAAAATTTTCTCCCATTCTGTTGGTTGCCAGTTCACTCTAATGATTGTTTCTTTTGCTGTGCAGAAGCTCTGGAGTTTAATTAGATCCTATTTGTCTATTTTGTTTTTGTTGCCATTGCTTTTGGTGTTTTAGTCATGAAGTCCTTGCCTATGCTTATTATGTACTGGATGGTGTTGTCTAGGTTTTCTTCCAGGATTTTTATGGTATTAAGTCTTATGTTTAAATCTTTAATCCTTCTGGAGTTAATTTTTGTATAAGGTCTAAGGAAAGCGTCCAGTTTCTGCTTTCTGCATATGGCTAGCCAGTTTTCCCAACACCATTTATTAAACAGGGAATCCTTTCCCCATTGTTTGTTTTTGTCAGGTTTGTCAAAGATCAGATGGCTGTAGATATGTGGCATTGCCTCCAAGGCCTCTGTTGTGTTTCATTGGTCTATATCTCTGTTTTGGTACTAGTACCATGCTGTTTTGATTACTGTGGCCTTGTAGTATAGTTTGAAGTCAGGTAGTGTGATGCCACCAGCTTTGTTCCTTTTGCTTAGGATTGTCTGGGCTATGTGGACTCTCTTTTGGTTCCATATGAAGTTTAAAGTGATTTTTTTCCAGTTCTGTGAAGAAAGTCAATGGTAGCTTGATGGGGATAGCATTGAATCTATAAATGACTTTGGGCACTATGGCCATTTTCACAGTATTGATTCTTCCTAACCATGAACATGGAATGTTTTTCTATCTGTTTGTGTCCTATCCTATTTCCTTGAGCAGTGGTTTGTAGTTGTCCTTGAAGAGATCTTTTACATCCTTTGTCAGTTGTATTCCTAGGTATTTTATTCTCTTTGTAGCAGTTGTAAATGGCAGTTCACTCATGATTTGACTCTCTGTTTGTCTGTTGTTGTTGTATAGAAATGCTTGTGATTATATCTGCACATTGATTTTGTATCCTGAGATTTTGCCAAAGTTGCTTATCAGCTTAAGGAGGTTTTGTGGGGAGACAATGGGGTTTTCTAAATATACGATCATGTCGTCTGCAAATAGGGGCAATTTGACTTCTTCTTTTCCTAATTGAATGCCCTTTCTTTCTTTTTTCTTGCCTAATTACTCTGGCTAGAACTTCCCATATTACATAGAATAGGAGTGGTGAGAGAGGGCATCCTTGTCTAGTGCCAGTTTTTAAAGGGAATGTTTCTAGTTTTTGCCCATTTAATATGATATTGGCTGTGGGTTTGTCATAAATAGCTTTTATTATTTCGAGATACATTCCATCAAGACCTAATTTATTGAGAGCTTTTTAGCATAAAGGGCTGTGGAATTTTGTCAAAGGCTTTCTCTGCATCTATTGAGATGATCATATGGTTTGTGTCTTTGGTTCTGTTTATGTGGTGGATTACATTTATGGACTTGTGTATGTTGAACCAGCCTTGCACCCCTGGATGAAGCCTACTTCATCATGGTGGATAAGCTTTTTGGTGTGCTGTTGGATTCTGTTTGCCAGTATTTTATTGAAAATTTTTGCACATCAATGTTCATTATGGATATTGGCCTGTAATTTTCTTTTTTAGATGTGTCTCTGCCAGGTTTTGGTATCAGGTTTTGGTATCAGGTTTCTATGAACTCTTGGTCTCATAGAAAGAGTTAGGGAGGATTCCCTCTTTTTGTATTGTCTGGAATAGTTTCAACAGGAGTGGTACCAGCTCCACTTTGCACATCTGGTAGAATTCGGCTGTGAAACTGTGTGGACCTGGACTTTTTTGGTTGGTAGGCTACTAATTGCTGCCTTGACTTCAGACCTTGTTATTGGTGTATTCAGGGTTTCAACTTCTTCCTGGTTTAGTCTTGGGAGTGTGCAAGTGTCCAGGAATTTATCCATTTCTTCTAGATTTACTGATTTATGTGCATAGAGCTGTTTATAGTAATCTCTGATGGTAGTTTGTATTTCTGAGGAATCTGTGGTGATCTCCCCTTTATCATTTTTTATTGCATCTATTTGATTCTTCTCTCTTTTCTTTTTTATTAATCTAGCTAGTGGTCTATTTTGTTGATCTTTTCAGAAAACCAGCTCCTGGATTTACTGATTTTTTGAAGGGCTTTTTGTGTCCCTATCTCCTTCCGTTCTGCTCTGATCTTAGTTATTTCCTGTCTTCTGCTTGCTTTTGAGTTTTTTTGATCTTGTTCCTCTAGCTCTTTCAATTTTGATGATAGGGTGTCGATTTTAGATCTTTCCTTGCTTTTTATATGGGCATTTATTGCTATAAATTTCCCTCTAGACACTGCTTTAAATGTGTCCCATAGATTCTGGTACATTGTGTCTTCATTCTTGTTGGTTTCAACGAACATTTTTATTTCTGCCTTTATGTCATTGTTTATCTATTTGTCATGCATGAACAAGTTTTCCAGTTTCCAAATGATTGTGCAGTTTTGAGTGCTTTTCTTAACTCTGAGTTCTAATTTGATCACGCTGTGGTCTGAGAGACTGTTATGATTTCTGTTCTTTTACATTTGCTGAGGAGCGATTTACTTCGAATTATATGGTCAATTTTAGAGTAAGTGTGATGTGGTGCTGAGAAGAATGTGTATTCTGTGGTTTGGGTTGGAATGTTCTGTAAATGTCCATTAGGTCTGCTTGGTCCAGATCTGCGTTGAAGTCCTGGATATCCTTATTGAATTTCTGTCTTGTTGATCTGTCCAATACTGTCAGTGTAGTGTTAAAGTCTCCCACTGTTATTGTGCTGGAGTCTAAGGCTCTTTGTAGGTTGTTAAGAACTGGCTTTATGTATCTGGGTGCTCCTGTATTGGGTGCGTATATATTTTGTATTGTTAGCTCTTCTTGTTGAATTGATCCTTTTAGCATTACGTAATGTCTTTGTCTCTTTTGATCTTTGTTGGTTTAAAATCTATTTTATCAGAGAGTAGGATTGCTACCCTGCTTTTTTTTGCTCTCCATTTGTTTGGTAGATCTTCTTCTATCCCTTTATTTTGAGTCTATGTGAGTCTTTGCAGGTGAGATGGGTCTCCTTAATACAGCACATCATTGGGTCTTGACTTTTTATGCAGTTTGCCAGTCTGTGTCTTTTGATTGGGGCATTTAGGCCATTTACATTCAACGTTAATATTGTTATGTTTGAATTTGATCCTGCCATTTTGTTACTGACTGGTTGTTTTTCCCATTAGTTGACGTGATTTCTTAATTACTTCATTGTTCTTTACCATTTCATATGTTTTTGCAGTGGCTGATACTGTTTGTTCCTTTCCATGTTAAATACTTCCTTCAGGAGTTCTTGTAAGGCAGGTCTTATAGCCTCGAAATCTCTCAGCAATTGCTTGTCCATAAAGGATTTTATTTCTCCTTCGCTTATGAAGCTTAGTTTGGCTGGATATGCAATTCTGGGTTTAAAGTTTTTTTCTTTAAGATTGTTGAATATTGGCCCACACTCCCTTCTAGCTTGTAGAGTTTCTGCTGAGAGATCTGCTGTCAGTCTGATGATCTTTCCTTTGTGGGTGACTTGACCTTTCTCTCTGGCTGCCCTTAGCATTTTTTTCCTTCATTTCAACCCTGGTGAATCTGATGATTATGTTACTTGGGGTTGCTCTTCTTGAGGAATATCTTTGTGGTTTTCTCTGTATTTCCTGGATTTGAATGTTGTCCTGCCTTGTTAGGTTGGGGAAGTTCTCTTGGATAGAGTGTTTTCCAGCTTGGATTCATTCTCCCCATCACGTTCGGGTACGCTGATCAAACATAGATTAGGTCTTTTCACATAATCCCATATTTCTTGGAGGCTTTGTTCACTTCTTTTCACTCTTTTTTCTCTAATCTTTCCTTCTCATTTTATTTCATTGATCTTCTATCTCTGATATCCTTTCTTCTGCTTGATAGATTCAGCTGTTGAGACTTGTCCATGCCTCCCAAAGTTCTCATGCTGTGATTTTCAGCTCTATCAAGTCATTTATGTTATTCTCTAAGCTGGTTATTCTAGTTAGCATTTCATCTAACATTTTTTCAAGGTTCTTAGTTTCTTTGCATTGGGTTAGAACATGGTCTTTTGACTCAGAGAAGTTTGTTATTAGCCACCTTCTAAAGCCTGCTTCTGTCAATTCGTCAAACTCTTTTTCTGTCTTGTTTTGTTCCCTTGATGGTGAGGAGTTGTGATCCCTGGGAGGGGACAAGGCATTCTGGTCTTTGAATGTTTCATCCTTTTTGCACTGTTTTTTCCCCATCTTCGTGGATTTATATCCCTTTGATCTTCGAAGTTGGTGATTTTGGGGGAAATCTCTGAGTGGATGTCCTTTCTATTGTGGTTGGAGCTATATCTTTTTTGGCCTGTAGAGGCACTGCTGGACTGCCTCGGATTCAGTCAGGTTGCTGGGTGGGTGGTCTTCCCCTGGGGTTTGTTCGCAGGTGAAATTAGCCCTGTCTTCCCAGTGGTGACTCTCCTTCCCTGAGCTCGATCTTCCTGGTTGGGGTCAAACTGGAGTATTCGCTGCCAAGCTTTCTGGTGCGTGGGCTTCAGTTTGTTTTGTTGGGGGTGGGGCCTGCCAGGCCTTATGACCTGTTTCCTGGCTTTCAACTCTGCCTCTTTCTGTGGGAAGGATTGTTCTGTCCCAGTGGTGCTAGTCCAAACTTCTGCCCAGGTCCTGCCGACAACTGGTACCAGGTGGGAGCCCTCGCTCAGATTTGCATTGACAAACCACAGTGCCCCTCAATCTGGTGGGGCTCTCATGGACCATGGGTTGCAGGAGGAATGAGGTAAGCATAGGATCCCATTCAGATCACTGAGGGGGTGAAGTCCCCTGACCCTCCATGCTGTCTGCACATTCCAGGTGGGGACGCCTGGCCCTGTCTTGGTTTGTTCTCCCTGGGTGGCTCTCCCTCTGCTTTGGCTACTTCCTTGCACTATTTTCAGAGTCCTTCCAGTTCCCCTGAAATAAACACGGCACCTTGGAATAGTGAAGTCCTCTAGTCCTCTCCATCTCATTTGTGGGGAGCTGCATTCCAGTGTTGCTTCCTTTTGGCCATCTTGGTGCTGCCCACCCATTTTGAGTTTTTAAAAATGCCATGTGCATTTTAAAAAATATAGGAACTTTTAAATTAAAAGAAAATTTAATTTCACCTTTTAGAGGCAATGATTTTTTTTAATATTCAATAAAAACTGTCAGTTTTAGGGCACTATATTATAAATTGGACATTGATAAAATGTTTTTCATGGATGCTGGTGCTAAAGATTAGCTTAGAAAAAATTAAATTCATTAGTATGTTTCTCAAGTAGTAGCCTTTTCAAATCCTTCACTTTCTCTTTATTCTCTCATATGTTATTCTAGTACCTGTACAGTTGTGTTTATTCTGTTAAGATTGAGTTCAATATAAGATAGGCATTTAATTTTTTTGTCAAATGAATGATATATCTTTATTTTTCATAACTTCTTTTATTTTCTTTAGTAAAATTTTATAGTTTTCTTCATGTAAACTTTCCTCATTTCTTCTTAGATTTATTTATAGGTTTTCCATATTTTTTTGTTATTGTTAAAAAAATTCTTTCCAATAAATCTTCCAGTTGGTTATTTCTGTGTATAAGAGGGCCATTACCATTGATCTTGATTCTGACCACATTTCAAAATGTTCTCATTTATCCTTTTCAGTTTATGACCTTTGTCTTTCTAGGTGGTCATATTATCCAAAATAACACATTCTCTCTTTTTTTGTTTTTTAAAAAGCCTTATACGTCTCGGTTTGTTTTCTTTGTTGACTAGAACCTCTGTTCCCTCTTGACTTTCATGAGAATCCTTCTGATATTTATCATTTAATGTAATATTTGCCTTAGGCTTCTTATATGGAATTAAAGAAGTTTTCCCCACTCTATTTCCATTTGATTAAGAGGTTTTTGTTGTGGTTGGTTGCTGTTTGTTTACCTTATGGTGGAAATTAGATTTTCAAGTACTTTGGTTGAAAAAATTTAAAGTATTATACAAATATAAAATGATTGTTTGATACCAGGTATCAGTCAAAATGGTAGTATGTGTGTTTTGTATTTATCTGTTAATATGGTAAATATGTTACTGTAATAGATATTTTAAAATTTACCTGTCTTACATTCCTGGGTTAAATTTTATTTGGTCATATATTTTAACTATTCAGCTGGATTTATCAAGATTTTATTTGGAAGTTTTATACCCATATTTATGAATAAGGATTTGTAGTTTTTTTTCCTGATATCTTTATTCATTTTTGGTATCAGAGTTATTGTGTCTCCATGTTCCCTTAATACAAAGCTCGATGTTCTACCCTTTGTTGATTTTACATTCTCTCTAAATAGTATCTGTTCTTACCACTTCAATCGTATGTCTCCTTCTACCATTTTATCATCTAATATTCTGTCAGAGGACCCTATGTAGGCAGCCATATTTGATATTTCAGATGTTTTCAGAAGATGGAGAAGGAGAAAGAAGACATATGTGGATAAAGTGTTTTCTATTCATAACTTATGTAACGTATATAGCTGACTATATTTATGTTTATGGAGTCTATCATAAAAATGTATAAAGATAGTCTTTTGATATATTAAGTTGTGTATTTTCTTCTGAGTCCTTTTCTGTGTATGTGTATATTTATGTGTATATGTGTCTGTATATGTTTTCAATGCCCATAGCCCTTTTCCCATTAAACTAGACTGAAACTTTTTGTGTTTACAGTGTTTTTTTCAGAGAAGAGTGTTAATGCAATAAAGAAAAGTTAAATTCCTTTTTTTCTGAATTCTGTGTAGGCTACTGAAATTTCTAGTTGACTTAATAGTCTTGACACATGAGATAGTATATTTGAAGCAGCTGAGCAGATGAGGTGGAAAAAGATTTTGAGTTTTTAAAATAAAGCACTGAAGATATCCATGCATAAATTTATTTTTATTTTAAATTTTAATAGCAGGTTGAAAAGAAATTAGCCAAAGAGTGAGATGATCTCATCACATTATTAAGTAAGTGTTGTCTTGGTTAGAAGGGGAGTTGAAACAAGATTCAGTAGACGTGGTGGCCCTGTGCTCTGACTTTCTTTCCTCTACAGCCTGAGACCAGGGATAATGAAAGAAGCTCCCTTTAGTTGAAGATTTGAGCATTGGAGTGTGCTGATGATAGTGTGCTGGCAGCAGTGTTGGAATGGCTGCACAGCCTGCTCCTTCTGGAATTTTGTGAAGCAACAATCTCAAGGGTATGTTCCATACTAAATGATATGGAGTCAGTTGGATTGAAATGGGTAACCATGAGAGGAACCTGTAGATAAAGCAAGTGGAAGATAGTTGTAGGCTCCTATGGGCCCAGTCAGTTGAGACTTCTTACACTTTCGGGCATAACGAGGGAGCTAGATGCAAGACCAGTGCTTGAAAGGACTTGACAGTAATGATGAGGAGAGGAATCCAGGAATGGTACTATGGAATACATGATTTGAGATTACTAAGACTACGAATATTTCATTGAAAACCAGATTGCACAAATGCTGTTGACTAGAGACTTGACACGTGCCAAAGCAGAATGCTACAGATCCACTGCCTCCCATTGATACCATGCAGCTGCTGTGTGAACTTCCCTCACCATGTAACCCTCATCTTAGGGAAGAGAAAGATGAGGAGTCATGAATTCTTGAGATGAGCATACACAGAAATTACTGAGGAAATCCAGAATGATGTGAGTTTACCTAGAAATAACTAGATTATATTTTCTGATACTTGGTGCTACAGAAGCGTGAGAGAGAGATTGTAAGTTCCATCGTAGAAAACAATATGACCAGGCATGGTGGCTCATGCCTCTAATGTTAATAGTTGTGAAGGTTGAGGCACAATGATCACTTGAAGCCAGGAGTTTTAGATCAGCCTAGCCAACACAATGATATCCCATCTCTACCAAAAAAAAAGAAAAAAACAAAGTTAGCTGGGCATGGTGGCATGTACCTTTATTCCCAGCTACTTGGAAGACTAAGCCAGGGGGATCTCTTGAACCCATGAGTTTGGGGCTGCAGTGAGCTATAATTGTGTCTTTGTCATCTTTATACTATGCTTATAAGGTTTTCTTAAAAAATGCTTCTCCTGTATTCTGTCAAGTGTTACTATTCATGGAGGTTTTATAATGCTTCTGGTGTTTGTGTCCATGATTCCAAACATCTGGCTAATTGACTGCATTTATACGTTTTACTCATATGTCTTGGTGTTATGTATATATTTGCTGTCTTAATGGGAAGCATACTGATATAAAATGCAACTGGAAAAAGTAATACAGAAAAAGGAAATATTCTGTCAAGTGCCATTCTGTTGAAATAAAACTGATGTTTAAGTCGATGAACATCTTTTCACTGAGAAGTTGTAACCTAATCAGATTCAGATGCATATTAATATATCAAACAGGAAATATTAAAGCACTATGTAGCAGCTGTCTTGAAATATGCAGGTTGAAAAAATTTAAAGTGATATACATTGGATATATGATACAACATTTATGAAATTGAGATGGACAATACATCTGCACTTTCTTATTTCAAATACATTACTTGAAGTTTAACAGAATGATCATGTAATTGGATATAATAAAGTACAGTGAGTGGATACGTTCTATTTTTGCAATCATGTTATAGCCACTTATTTAACAATTTTTATCTGTAGCACTCATTGGAAATTTACATGTGTCAAAAAGGAATAGGTATTATCAGATATGAAAGAACTGATGATAAAATGATGTTGGTGATAAATTGCTCCTGTTGCTGGCTATCTTCAGGAATTGGGAGTTATCTACAGTGCAGTATAAGTAAAAAAGATGCCCCTCTCATTCATTTTGATTTAATGTGTTGGTATAAAATGCAAGATATTTTTCCCACTGTACGTGCAATAGTGAATTGAGCAAAAAATGTATTAAGTAAGCTTTTTACTTTCACATCAAAATCAATACCAGCCTGTTGTTGAAAATTTTAAGATTATGATTTCCTTATCAATTTGCATTGTACTTTCATCCTTACAGTGTAATAGTTGGCCATCTACCCTAATAATATTAAATGTAGTGATTTAAAATGCGTAGTCCATTTTTCATCTAATTCATCATCCCCAACAATTACAGTATTCATCGTTTTGGTCTATGTAAGTGGAAACTCTGTAAGGAAATTAGGGTAATATGGCCTCTAACACAATTAAAAATAGATTTAAAAGATAGGAGGTGAAAGTCCTCAGGGTGACTATGAATAAACTATTAAATGTTAAAGATTATTTTTGGAAGAGATGTTAGAGTCTGTTTTCCTATACTATAAAATACTTTATAGGAAGGAAGTGAAAAGTTGACATTCTATGGTGAGGTCAAGCTGAAGCTTTCTCCTAATCTGTATGTGACTTCAGATAAAAGCTGCTGTTGTGGGTATGATTATTTAGGTGGAATGATCATATAAAATGCAGATAATTAGTTCACTACTAGACTCCTCTATTCGAAGAAGGAATATTGTAGCATTACAGTGTATTGAACACCTACCATGTACTGCTTCAGGATCTGGGGACAGACACTAAGATGGCCCTGTTCGATGAGTCCATAGCCTGACAGTTTATAATAATATAATACAATAATAATTAAAAATAAAGTCCAACAGTATAATTATATATGCAAGTTTGACGATATGTAATATAGTTTATTATTTTAATAGCATTAGGATTCCTTTTAAGAAGGGAACATCTTTGTTTTGATAACTAAAGTAGTGAGTTCACATGGAATACATGAGAGCCATGATACCGGGTGTAGGGCAGCGACTCTTCATCTTCTACATAAAAGAAGAGACATTTATTTTGACTAGAACAGGGACAGGGCTCCTGAGGGACAAGAGAAGAGGAAATCAAGGTAGAAGGCTGGATTGGGCCTCATGATTTGGCCCTACTGAGAGAAGGCCATATATTTTCTTTGGCCTCCCCATCCTTTCCTTTCTTTCAGTGGCTGTTTGATACAGCTCTTGTCTCTCTTCAAGGCAGGGATTCTATTCTACTCCCCTTGCTGGTACCACCTGACTACCTTTCATCCTCTACAGACATTCTTAGTGAAAGCCTGTTGCATAGTTAAGGCTCTTTGGGCTTCATAATAGCCAAGAAGTTTTTATTTGCCTTATTAAAGTTTAGAGGGAGAAGAGGACTTTTATCATTTGAAATTTAAAGAGAAAGGCACCTGATGTAAATTAACTGGGCTGTATTTGGTTCAATTTTGCTCAAAATTTTTAAAACTATTTTCTGTCATCTCATTTTCTTTTTCCATAGTGAGATATATTGCATCCCACTTGCCTGTAAAGTTCTTGGGGAGTGGAAACAATATTTCATGCATTTTGGCTACCATCTCAATGCCTAGCATAGCAGCTGCTCAACATAGGTGCTCCTTCATGTTAAATAATTTATTGTTATTAATGTTAGCCATAATTTTATTTAATTTGTTATTTTGCCAATATGTTAGAGAAAAATAGAATTGAAGTAGCAATTCTGTTTTCTGATTTTGGTAATTAGAGCTCTGGGAGGCTCCTCTGTTTCGATAATGTAGTTTGAGCTCTGAAATCATTTTTTTTCCTTATGGCAAACAACTAAAATTGCAGGAGAACTATGTCTGGAAATAAAACAGCCTCTGATGTGTTCTGCATGCAAGCTCAATCTTATAAAGTATTAACCAGTACACACAGAACTCGGTCTACTTGGGAAGGAAATAAATACTTGAAAGGATTTTTGATGAAGAAAATATTTCTTGCTAGCCTAAAATCTTTCCAGGAAAGTCCTTAGGAGTTTATGTGATACATATAACAACAGAAGAAGTTGTATTCGTTGCCTTCAGTTATCAGAACCCTTGGATGTCAGAGTCAGCTAGTATGTAAATCGCAAAGGTTCATTTTCTAACAGGAGAGCATCTACGGACCTATGAGACATATTTTAATGCTATCTTAACAGTTTCTAGAGACTATCATATAAGTCTAGTTCTATAAATGTTATTAATAATGCCATTGGGCATATTAAAACTTGGAAGCAATGACCGTATTCATAGGGCAGACTCATATTAACTGTTTGCTATTAGGACAATTTTGCAAGTTTTCTCTATTTGTTATTCTCAAAAACTACACCATTTGGTTTCTAAATACTGAAATGGAGATGGAAGTGTATTAGAGTATAGTTAAATGGACCAATAACTGGCTCACTCTTTTTAAGAAAACATGAACACCTGTGTTTTAGGGAGTGGCTGAGAATTTAGCATTGAACAAAATGTGATCTAGTTGGAGAGAAGTATTTATGAAGATAAAATCTTTTTATGTAAAGATTTTATACAAATACTTAGAAGTATTTTATCTTCATAAATAATAGAACTTTTTAAAATGAAGTGTTCTGTGAGAGATTAGTTTCATTTTTGAGAAAGGAAAGGTGGAGAAATATGTCACAGATGACAGGCAATGTAATTGGGCCATGAAAGATAAATAGAAGGTCTTTGCCCTTGTCTCTCCCATTTTTTAAAAATATTGTTCTAAATCTGATACTCATACTTAAGCTCGACCCCCTCCTCCCCCAGCCTCCTTGGACCTTATCTCAGGGTGCTTGGGAATATGAACACTAGAGAGAGGCTTCCTCTCTATAGCCATCCTTCCCTCTTTTCTGCTATGCCTTAGTCCTGCTTGAAGCTTATTCTTGTGCTCTGGGCCCATTTCTCTGGTTGTCCATTCTCTCTTCTGCTCTGGTTTGGTTTCTACTGAAGTAATCAGGTCAGGAGTTCGGGCATGGGCTTTGGAGTAAAACATGAGCTTAATTCCTGACTTTGTCCCTTGGAGACTGGTTTCATCCACTTCTTAATCATGCTTATCTTCAACCCCGCCCTGTCTTTTGGCTTTTCTTTTTCAAACTCTAACTTGCTTGTGTACCCATAAAAATAAGTCACTTCCCTCCTGTGGCCCTTACATCCTCTCTGCTTTCCTTCTTAGGCAAGCTTCTTTAAAAGGCTAGACTACACCGCTGACACTCCATATTCTTCAATTCATTGCTATCTGTATGCCTCTCATATACCTCAAGCTCATCTCATTCAGAATGAAACTTTTATCTTCTTCCTCAAACTAGCCTTTCTGCTTCTCTTCCCTCTCTGAGTTTATTCAGTCACCTAAGCAGAGACTTGGCAGTCATTCTAGACTGTCTTTTTTTTCCTCTCTTCTTTCTCTTCTTCCTTCTTTTTATCAGTCACATGAGTGAACATTTCTTATGAGACAGAGACTTTTTAAACTCTCTGCCATCTATTATGATAGTTAATTTTGCCAGCATCTCTATGAGTTAGGTGCTTTTGTGCCTATTTTGCAGTTGCAGAAACCAAAGTATAGCTTCATTCACACAAAATAAAGTGGTATAACTGAAATTGAAAGCCCAGATTCTGACCAGAGCCACATTCTAAGTCACTACTATACTACAGCTTAAAAATCTAAAGCATCACCAAGTACTGTCAGTTCTGCTTTTAAAGCTATCTCTTGAATTCATAAGTATTGTTCCATCCACACACCTGTAATCTAGACAGCTTCTTGTCTTGGCTCACCTGAGAGCTGTCTTACTGCTCTCAGCCTCCAGTGTGGCTTTCTGTTTATCTGTCCATGTATATGTTCAGAGGATCTTTTAAAATACTGTAGTGAAAGTATAACTCTTATCACTTAAAAAACTCAACGGGCCAATAAGTCTAAGTAAGTTCACACTTTTTCCTGTATCATTTGGAAGGCTTCATCCAAACTACTTGGAGAAAAATGTAGTTAGTATGTTGATCACATAGATAGCTTGAATATATGAGTCAATTTACATATTAAATAACAGATTCTGGATCTAACAGATGTTCAGTAATCTCTCTTACCCCCATTCTCTCCTCTGCTTTGGTCACATCTCTCCTGAAATAGTCCAGGACAAGGGTTAGGGCATAGGCTTTGAGTCAACATGGGTTCAATCCTGACCTAGTTACCCCCAGTATAGCCTCTAGCAAGCATTTCTATTTCTGTAATCCTCAGTATCTTCATTATAAGTTGGTGATTATATCTTCCATATTAGGCTTTAGTGAAATAAGACATACAAATCACTTACTACCTGTGATTCTTATTGTTGAATTGTTGAATTGGTGTATTTGTCTTTGATCATCAAAATATAGTAATTGACAACATATTGAGAAGAGAGTGGTTAGGTAATTGAAATAACTCAATGCTATGTCTTGCAGTAATGGTTGCAATTGAATAAGCTGTTTAATCTGAAGACAAGAAAACTGAGGCAAGAGGGAATGTAATAGCTGCTTGCAATTATTTGTGGAGATGTGGAAGATGAATTCAGTTTATTCTCTTGGCTCTAAGGAGCATAGCCAAATGGGTGTATAGTAAAGAATTTAGGTAGATTTTCACTCAATATATTGAATTGCATAACAGAGCTGCCTTAAAATGACTGGGACAGTATAGCAGTTGTTTCAGTGGAGGCCTGATGTTCACCAGTCAGGATTGTCAAATGGCATATTAGTGCTTTGAATAGAGAATTAGACTTGTTAACCACTAGCCAAAGTCCCACTAGATAGTCTCCATTGTGCTAGCCTTTTCTGATGTTCTATGAATCAGCTCAGTTTTTGCATATCATGTTACTTTAAAGCATATTCCACCTGGACCATTTACAGATCACAGTTTCTGTGGTAACCAATTCCTGTAATATGTTGCGGTCCTCAAATAATCAAATACCGTGCATTATTTTCTCTTCTGCACTTGCATGCTATCTTTTATATTTCCCCAAAGTGTTAAATCTGTCCTTTAGGAACAAACATCCTGTAAACCACAGGAGACAGTCTGATGTGTGCAACATAGGACTTATTGCAAACAGCTGCTTATTGTAGAGCGGTGGGTAGCAATTGTGCCTCAGGTGACCAAGAGGAAATGAACCTGATCGTGTTGAGCTTTCTAATGAAGCACAGCTAAAACAGTTTGATGTAAAAGTCTGTCTACTTGGAATTTTTACGTGACTTCAAATTAGCAATATTACACATTTAGTAATATTAGACTTGTCCAGGAGTGATAAAGGAATTTATTGAATCTTAAAATCTAGATAACATTCTATGTGATACTGTATGAAATTTGCAGTTTTCATTCTTAATCTGTTCAGTGAAACTGTAAGGAAAACTGTATGTGAATTAATCAGGGTTTGTCTTTACTACTATGTCTGCCCTGTCAGTTTTACTACTGTTAGATCCCTGAGTTGAATCTTTGGGTTTCTGGGACTTAAATGTTTTGCCTTATATCATCCTCCAAAGCTTTATCACTGTGGCTTCTTCCTGGTGCCTTTAGGTGCCTCTTCATTTTCAGAACTTTGTCGAATTGTTCTCTCTTATTAAAATTCTCAACTGTTGGTAACTTGATGGGAATAGCATTGAATCTGTAAATTACTTTGGGCAGTTGTGGCCATTTTCATGATATTGATTCTTCCTAACCATGAACATGGAATGTTTCTCCATCTATTTGTTTCTCCATCTAGATGTTTCTCCATCTATTTGTCCTCTCTTATTTCATTGAGCAGTGGTTTGTAGTTCTCCTTGAATAGGTCCTTTACTTTCCTTGTTAGTTGTATTCCTAGTTATTTTATTCTCTTTGTAGCAATTATGAATGGCAGTTCGTTCTTGATTTGGCTCTCTTTAAGTATGTTATTGGTGTATAGGAATGCTTGTGGTTTTGCACATTGATTTTGTAACCTGAGACTCTGCTGAAGTTGCTTATCAGTTTCAGGAGATTTTGGGCTGAGACGGTGGGGTCTTCCAAATAGACAATCATGTTGTTTGCAACTGATAGATCTTCTGAATGGAGAAATCCTCCAACTATTAAATTTTAAACAATGCACCTAATAAAATATATGCTCAGTCTTTGGATTAAAGGGAACTTTCCTTAAATTTTATATTCCTCTTATAATACTGTAATTATTTCTGTTAATGTCTTAATCTAATTACTATCTATATACATTAAATAGAAAACAGTCATCTTTTTAACATTTTAGGGGCCTCATAAATTACCCAGTACATCTTCAATAAATAAGTTTTTATTTAATAAAGGATTTTTAAGAAAAATATAATTATTTTTTACACCAGATTGTATTTACTTTTTTTTTTCAGCATAAGTACATAGTTGTATAGGTCAACAGTTTAGAAATGAGAAAAACAATTATAATGATTCAGTATTTAACAATCAGCTTGTGTAGGAAGTAAATAATGCACTTTTTACATAATTTTAAATATTCTTATTAATGCCAGAGCAGTAAAACTTGTCTGGTATGAAACATACAATTGGTCCATTTATTCATTGTTAATGTTTTGTTGTTTTTGATAATATAACAGATAGGGGTTGGCTTTAATAAGTTGTCTGTAAAATCTTAAGTCATGCATTAGTTATTAGGCTAAAACTAAAATATACTTTATTTTTCCATAACATTCATAAGTTATTTAATTGTAGTATTCATATACAATATAAATGTAATCTAAATATTAAAAATTAAAATGTATTAACTGATTGATAGACCAATCCTGACTTATATTCACTAGTTTTTATGTTATTGAATGCATACTTTTAATAAAAGCACATGCCTCTTTTGAGGCTCAAGGCCCTTTTATTAATCATTTATTTCCGTTCTTCATTACCATTGAGAGATAAATTGATTCAGTGATTAATTTTGAGTAAGAATAATAGTACAGTACCTCAATAATATTTGTTAAAAAGCATTTGCTTCTTCAGATGTTTTTCATTTTTGACAAATCTGCACAAGTTTCAGTGTTCAGCACATATGGATATAGTTCATAATGAGAAAAAATACTCCTGGGATATGAAATTGCTTCAGGGAAGAGATGTAATATACATTTAGAAAGTAAATAAATTCCCTGTGTCTGCCCTCTGATGTGGATTTTAGTTAATATCTACAACTTGTTCTGTCAATATTAATGATCAGAAAATTTTTCAGAGATGTGGTAAAAGAGAGAACATATACAGATAAAAATCTATTAACTTTCCTTAGTCAAAACAAATCAAAGACTTCCTGAGAAGGAAAGAGAATAGCTTAGATCAATTCTGCAGCTACTCAGTCTGATGAGCAGTTAAGTAAAAGGTAGTCTACTGAATCTAATGAGCTGTTAAGTAGCTTGCCATGAGATAGTCTCAGATATATGTAAAAAGGAAAAAGAAAAAGCAACATGATTTTATACTGCTATTTATTCAATAAATAGTGACCATATTTTCTGATGGCTTTTACATGATTCCTGAGCTGTTAAAACAAATAAGACAGTATAAGGAAAATGAATCAGAAATAAATTAACCATCTAAACGTGTGAAAGCAAACCAACTAGATTAATTTCCATTTAATGTAAATCATCCCAAAATATGATTCAAAAACTACAACTGATAACTTAGAATTAACATTTAATTTGGAACTCCTTCTTGCCCTACATGAGTTCTTGTGGTAAACAAAACCACCCTCATGGCTACAGAAGGTAGAGAAACAAATCAAAATGTTAAAAACAAACAATATATACACACATCAATAAATGACCCTCTGTAATTCACTGACTAAAAAATAAGTGTTATTGAAATTTTAATTTCATTTCCATTGAAATCATTCATTTAGAATTTTCCTTCCTACATCCGAAACTAATTTAATCTATGGCTATGCCAATGTCATTAAATACAATTCACTGCCAAGTGGGTAATTCAAGGAAATGATTTGATCAAAATCTGTGATATTAGTAAAGCACTGAGAAACAAAAACATTGAGAAACAAATTGATCACATATTAATTAGTAACAATATTTCTGTTACAGAATTATGAAAAAAAATGCACTTTGGATTAGCCCTCCTAGTGTGATCAATTAATTAAAACCTTCAATTCTGATGTGGTTTTTCTCTGTGCCCCAGAAGTGCTGGGATGTATATAGTATTTTATACCCAGATAAATGTTCCATTCTGCATAACTTTCTATGAATGATGTATGTATTAACATTGTATTGTTTTTTGGCAAACTTCTAAATTCTGAGCAAAGTAAACAGCACTGAAGAAAAAGCCAACCTTACACAGAAGGGAATATTCAGTAAGCATGGAGTGGGTTACTACATAATCAAGGACTAGTATTTCACATCTGATGTTTATTATTTTACTTTCTTCACTAAACACAAATATATTGTCTCTAATATGTGCTAATTATTATGCTCGATACATATATGTAAAATATATATCGCATGTCATCTCAGTCATCAATAGAACCACTTTAACCTAGTATGTAATCCCAAGGAAATGTATATCAACATTGCTGTTTTCACCTAATATGTCTTTTTTGAAAAAGGAATTGGCACAAAATATTTACCTTTTTAAATAACACACTGTTTATTTGCACATTTCAAGGTTATTAGCTGTATGTTGATAATTTATATGCTTATAGATTTGTTTATAGGAGGTTAGAATTAGAATAAATAAAACTGCATTTGACACTTTATATACTATCACTTTCTTATTTACTATTGGTTGATAATTTAGACATTAATGAGGCAATCACTATGGGAAAACACATTATATGAAAATATAACAATACATTAGCACTTAGGCTGGGCGTGGTGGCTCACACTTGTAATTCCAGCACTTTGAAAGGCCGAGGCAGGCTCATGCCTTGAGGTCAGGAGTTTGAGACCTTCCTGGCCAACAAGGCAAAACCCTGTCTCTACTAAAAATACAAAACAGCCAAGTGCGGTGGCCTGTGCCTATAATTCCAGCTACTAAGGTGGCTGAGGTATGAGAATCACTTGATCCTGGGAAGTGGAAGTTGCAGTGAGCTGACATTGTGACACTGCACTCCAGCCTGGGTGACAAAGTGAGACTTTGACTCAAAAACAAATATATTAGCACTTGTAAAATAAGCTGCTTCTGTACTACAGAAGCAAGGGTCCTTCTAGATTTACATGTCCATATCAATAGCTCTAGATGACTTCTCTTTTGTATTACCTGCAGAATTGAATTTCTGTTTGTCTTTAGATATTTATATATGCTAATCCTCATACTAATTATATACTTCATACTAAACATACCTGAAATGATCTATCTCCAGTTCTTTAATATTCTATCACATAAGGATGAACCACTTATTAAATATAGAAACCTATGTCACTGTTGTATCTGTCTTTTCTCCATAATCTGAAAAAACATCTTAGTGCTATTTGATTTTCAAAATATTTCCATTTTTTGTCTCCTATTTCTATTGCCACATCATTGCCCAAGATACTTTTGTCTCTTATTTGGCTATCACAATAGCTTTATTGATCTCTTTCTCTTCAAATACTATATAGAGCGTTGGTAACAGAATTGTTTTATCCAAATACAGGCATGATCATATTAGTCATGCTCAGTGACCTTTAGAGGCTTCTACTATCAGTAGTGAAAGTAAACATGTTTTAGCATATCATTCAAGATACTTTAGATTCTGACACTAATCTGTATTTTCAACTTAATCTCAGAGCAAGTTCTTTGGCACATGTTCAATATATTTCCCTTACAATAGATGACTCATTGTTCTTAAAATGCTGTGCACTTCCAAGACCCAGACAACTTTATTCAAATAAGTCCATTTTCCTAAAATATCATTTTTTCTTTAAACATCTGTTACTTTCCTACTCATAAAGATTAGCTCATGCATTAATACATTGCTTCCTTTTTCTGTGTTCTTATTATGTTTTATTTAACTCTGTTATGTCCACTGTCTTTACTTGTTTTGACGAAATTAGGGTTGAGGCTGGCCAATCTCAGAGCTGGCCTAATGACTATTCATCAGAGGATAGTTTTCCTGAAGTTGAAATGAGAACAGGACAACTCCTACTCAAGAGAGTATATGCTCTGGGCCAGGTATGGTTGCATATGCCTGTAATCTCAGCACATTGGGAGGCGGGTAGACCACCTGACATCAGGCGTTTGTGACCCGCATGGCCAACAGGTGAAACCCTGTCTCTACCAAAAATATTAAAAAATTAGTCAGGCACGGTGGCAGGCACCTGTAATCTCGGCTACTCTGCAGGATAATAGCTTGAACTCAGGAGGTGGAGGTTGCAGTGAGCTGAGATAACACCATTGCACCCCAGCCTGGGCAACAAGAGTGAAACTCTGTCTAATAAATATAAATAAATAATAGAGTATATGATCTGAAGAAAAGGGTGAATAGTATTGTCAATGAAAAGAGTCAATCTCTGTAAAATATTTGAAGACATTTATTCTAAGCCAAATATGAGTGACTATGGCCCATGACACAGCCCTCAGAAAGTCCTGAGAACATGTGCCCACGTGGTCATGGTGCAGCTTGTTTTAGGGAGGCATAAGACTTCAGTCGAATACATTTAAGAAATATATTGGTTTGGTCCAGAAAGGGAGAATGACTTGAAGGCAGGGGGCTTTCAGCTTATAGATAGATTTAAAATTTTTTTTTTCTGGTTGACAGTTGAGTTTATCCAAAGACCTGGAATCAATAGAAAGGAATGTTTGGGTTAAGATAAAGGATTGTAGAGACCAAAGTTTCATTGTGCAGAGGAAGCTTTTAGCTAGCAGGCTTCAGAGAGAATGTGTTGTAAAATATTTCCTATGGGACTTAAAAGGGTGCCTGACTCTTATTGATTATCTCTGGATTTGGAAAGAAGAAAGGGAAAAGGAGATTCTCTACAGAATGTAGATTTTTCCCAAAGAGACAAACCTTGCAGGGCAATTTCAAGAAAGGACAAAGAAATATATTTGAGATTAAAATTTTTGATTTCTTATTTGTTATGTGATGTTATGCCAGAGAAGTATAATGAGGCATGTCTGACCCCCTCTTCCCCTTGTGGCCTAAAACAGTCTCTCAGGTTAAATTTTAAAAGATCCCTGGCTGAGGAGGAAGTCTATTTAGATGGTTGGTGGGGCGGGGCTTAGAATGCAATTTTGGTTTACAGTATCAAAGTACATAGGTTGAGGCTACATATATACAAATCTGAAAAAGCGAAGGTAAGAGGTTAGAGTGTATTTGGAGTAAGAGAAAAGAGTTCTGAGACAGATGGAGACAAATATGATCTGAAGGTCTGACACTAACGACAGGAGGAGGTATCTGGCGGGGTGGGCAGGAGGCTGATAATAAGCAGTATGACTAGCTTAAAGCATCAGAGGAAAAGGAGATGATTATATACTGAGACATAGTGTACAGTTTCTCCAGTATACAATAACTTCCCATACATGGTTTGTAATCAGAGTGGATTACAATTTCCTTCCTATGGTTCAGAATCAGAGTGAATTAATATCAGTATAGACATCAATTAGATATCAGGTATAGAAAGTCTGTCAGCCCAAAAAATAATCTTAGAAAACACTTGACCTCCTTAATGTCTATGTCTAGACTACATACCATTGTCTTCATATTGCAGACAATCATATAATAAATTTTAAGGGTCTTCCTTCCAGCAATTCCAACCCACATTGGCTGACCTCTCCTTCTGTAAGAGAAGCCTTTCTTGTATCTCCAAAAATATACTGCCTCTCCTATTCTTCCTTTCTCATATTTATATACTTTCCTATAAATTTCTTATTATTCAGTCAGCCTCCACTACCTCAAACCTAGAGCTTCTCCACCAGTCCCTGAATCTCTCTCACTGAGGAGATTCTCATATTGGTTAGAGATCTAGCGTGGACCATATTTACACATTCTCATTCCTTCTTTGCTCTTTTGATCCATTCTCCAGGTTCTGCACTTATTTTTTTCTGCCTTAATGGAATCTTAAACTGCCAGATTTCTCAATGAAAATAATTTATGTATTCTGTCAAGAAACATTTCATCCTCCCTGATCAGCAGGAGAAGAGTTCTGGAGATACTATGTGATAAGAACAGATCTCTTTGTTATTAGGAAGACAATATAACCATGCCCTTTGTTTAAGACCTTGCATTACCTTAATATTTTTTCTTGCCTTTTAGTTAGTGTTAGAATACAAGTGGGATATTTGTTTTCTGTGGTGTAATCACTCTTGGCTAATTGTAACTAACTACGGTTTCCTCTTGGGATTCCTTCATTCACATAATCTAAGAGCTGCTATTGCAAGGTTCCCTTCTCTCATTCTCTTTTGTTATCTTCCTTCACTAGGCACCATCATTAGGCTGTTACAAGCAAATTACTAGCAATTAATATCAAATTGAGATAACTACCAGATTTTTACTCACAAAAAAAAAAAAACGGGGAAAATCTCCAAGTATTTTAAAAATATATGTTAGTACATGCTAGAAGTAAGCCACACCATCTTTTAACTACATCTCATTGAGTAAACTTGTGTCTTTATCCTGAACTGAGAAAATCTGCTTTCCTTTTTATTCAAAAGAACTGAAACATCTTCACTTATTTTATGATTAACTTAATACATTCATAAAAGCCAGATGAGCATAGTGACTACAAATACTCCTTCAAAAACAGAGATGTTATAACTCCTGTTGTTAACAATGTCACAAAATGAAGGGCCCTCACAGAAATACTTAGAATTTCCAAAATGATATCCTTCAATGTAGTAGAGAAATTTCACAATTTAAGAGATATATGACCTCGAGGTAAAACTCAATTTAAACAAATTACCAAGTGGATGACAGGGAAAGTTTCTTCACAGGGGTGTTCTTAAAGATGAAATCAGGTAATGTAAAGACAGTTTGTAAAACATAGACATTGCTCCAATGTTACATTTGTTTTTGTTCAATATGACAGTGACTTTAAATGGGTGAGTTTTGTCACTCTAACATGGGAAATATTTTATACTTAAAATGAACTTAGAGCAGTATTTTCCAACTAATTCACAGTTGTCAGAACTTCATAAAATTGTTATACAGGACCCTTGTAAATAACAGGGCAGCAAAAATTACAAATTAGGACATTTCATATTAAGAAAAAAAAAACCGCTAAGGGAATTTGTTGCCAGCAGACTTATCATATAAGGATACTAAAGGGGGTCTTTAAGCTGAAATAACAGACATCAGACAGTAACTTGATTCCATATGAAGAAATAAAGAGCGTTGGTAAAGGAAACTACATAGGTAAATAGAAAACACAGTAAAAATGTATTTTTGATTAAAACTTTTTCATATGTAAGTTAAAAGATCTTTGCAAAAAGCAATTATTATACAACTAAGTTGATAGATTATGATACATAAAGATGTTATTGTTATGACAACAAAGGCCACTAAGGAGGGTAGGGAGAACTATCTTGAAAGAATTTTGTATAATTTTGTAGTTAATTTGGAATTATTCTAAACAAGATAGAGTGAAGTGAAAATATTAATTGCTATCACTAGAACAACCACTAGGAAAAAAATCTCAAAAAAATGTATCCATGTATATTAAAATAATCAAAGGAAATAATTTAGTACACCAGAAAATATGTATTTATCACAGAAGAAGGCAGCAATGAATGAACACAAAGAAAAGACATAAGACTTGTGGAATACAATAGTAAGTGGCAAAATAAGTCTCAGCTTATCAATAAGTACTTTAAATGTAAATTGACAAAATACCTCAATTAAGAGGCAGATATTGGCATAATGATTTCTGAAAAAAAAAAAAAACTGGGGAAAAGGACAAGACAGCTGACTAGAAGGAACTAGTGCACATTGCTTTCACAGAGAGAAGACAGAGTGGCCAGTAAATACTAAATCTTCAACTAAAATATCCAGGCCAACACATTGGGATTCATCAAGGAAACAACTTGATAACTCAATCCACGGAGAACAGAGAGCAGCAAGACAGGACGACCACACACCCAAGAGTGGCACAGAGCCAGGGGTGACAACCCCTCCATGGTGAAAAGGTGAGTGAAAGACACCAGGGACCCACATTTCTTCTATAGATTATTGTTACCGTGGAATCAGGAGATCCCCTTGTGAGCCCACTCTGCCAGAGCCTTCAGGCTGACATGTAGAGTTATATGGGGTCTGGGCAGAGCCACTTCTTAGGCACACATGGAATCCAGGAAGCCTTGGATCCCTGGGCATCCCAGCATCAGTGGCTGCAGCTCCAGCAAGGGGGTGCTTAGGCTCCTGTATAGGCCCTGAAAAGGGGGCTAAGACCAGGGAGCTGAGCAGCGATGGTCTGCAGGACTTGATTTAACTGCACCTCGCAGGAGAAGACCCACTGGTCTGGGACACCAGCCAACCCTCACGGCGCTCTCAGGACAGTAGCAGCTCTGCACCTCCGGAAATGGAACTTCCAGAGGGTGGGGTGGACTACCATACTTGCTGTTTTGAAGCCCTCACCTTTGCTGCCTTCAGGCTCTGAAGAGTCCCCCGTGACTACTGTCTAGAATGGACCCCCACTGCAGTGCAGCTGCCTTATGGAAAAGTGGCAGGACTGTTCTCCATGCCGATCTCTGTCCTTACATCTCACTGGCTGCAGCCTCCTGACTTGGGTCTCCAGCACATCTACCCTCCTTTCACCTGAACACTTCAGAGATGACTCAGCATTTCTCCAAGGAGAAAATGCCAGTCAACCCACAGCTCCCCTGCCATTGCAGAGGCAGTGGTACCACTGTAACTACCATCAGGCTAGGGAAAGAATTAAGGGCCTACCCAATGCTCTGGAACCTCTAGCACACTAGGCCACCACATGGAGAGGACTCCAGTCTGTCTTCCCTGGGAACACCTAACACCTGCTATTCACCAGGCTGGACGCCTTCTTCAGGACCCCAGGACAGCTGCCTGACCCATGACTGAGCATACCCACTGGTGGTGGCTCCTGGTTTTCCTGGGGAGAGTCTCTCAGAGGCAAGTAACAACTCCTCTGCCACTGCCACTGAAATGGTTCTGCCCCTACTTCTCTTGATCTAAGGAAATAAGGAAGAGTCTGAGGGCTTCACCTGAACTTAAAGCACATAACAGCCACTGAGGAGCCCATTCTCTTCTCCATGTTACCCTTGATGCCCCAACCCCCAATAAACAGACCCCCTCGCTCAGGCCAGCAGTACAGCTGCTCCACCCTCTGGCTGAACAATCTCAGTAGGAGCAGCTCCATGTTTCTTGGAGGTAGAGCTACTAGGGGCAACCACAACCCTTCTGCAATGGTACTTTCCTTGCTGCCCTTGGACTGTGGAAGGAGTCAAGATGCTGAGTCCTTTATCCACATCTCCAGAAACCTGCATTTGCCCTACGTAGAGGAGGCCAATCTGTCTCCCATGAGTCCCACCCATACCCACTGCTCATAAACAGGCATCCCCTCCCCAGTTTGGGCTCATACAATAGCTGCCTATCCTGGGCCAATATCACTAATTGATTGCCGCTCCACATATCTCTGGGGTGGAGCCTCAAGAGACAAGTGAAAGACTCTCATCCACCACCATTGCTAAGGTCCCTTCCTTTGCTGCCATCAAGCTTGGGAGGGAATATAAAGCCTAAGATCACCCCAGAGCTGCAGTGTACTGCCCAAGAGTGCCAAGCCAAGATCTGCGAAAATGTGAAAAGTCCACACTTTCAGAGCCCTGAGAGGGAGCATGGCTGCAAACATGAGGAAATACAGAGGTGCAACATGACTGAGCAAGAGGCTACCTACTGAACATTATGCTTAAGCACCACCTACTAGTTCACAGTGCCAAACTTCAACACCAAAAATGTTTTGCTATCATACTCCCCTGTGAAACCAAAAACAAAAATTCAGCTATGAATAAATGTCTTGCACAAAGCATCAGCCCCCTGAAAACATCCAAAATGTAAGTTTACTGACTGCACTTAATTTATACCAAAGTTAAAAACAAACAAAATGCAGAAACAGATGAAAAAGAACCAGCGTAAGAACTCTGGTAATTCAAATGGCCAAGTCCAAAAATTGGTTCTTTGAAAATATTAATAAAATCAACTAAATTCTACCTAGAATGACTAGAAAGAGAGAACATGCAAATTACCAAAATCATAAGTGAAAAAGGGGACATGACAATAAATCTTACAAAAATAAAATTGATCAAAGGGATGAAAGGGAAACACTATGAATAACTGTATACCAAAAAATTAGGTAACGTAGCTAAAATGGACAAATTCCTTAAAAGATACAAAACTGAATGAAGAATTAGAAAATCTGTACAGACCAAAAAAAGTGAAGAAACTGAATTAAATAATAATAATGATAGTAAAAACTCCCATGAAAAGCCTAAGCCAAGATAGATTCACTGGTAAATTATTTGAAATATTCTAAGAATTAATAATATCAATTTCTCATACACACTTTCAAAGAACAGAATAGGAATAAATTCTTCAAAAATGATTCTATATGGTATTTCACTGATACCTAAACCAACTTTACATGAACAGAAAATGACAGACCAGTAGCCTTTATTGGATTCAGATGCAAACACCATCATCAAAGTATTAGCAAATAAAATCCAGTAGCATACAGAAACAGTTATACATCAGGAATAAGTGGGATTTCTCCTGGGGTTGTAAAAATTTTCTAACGTACAAAATTCAATTCATGTAATACCATGTTAATGGATGAAAGGAAGAAAACCACATCATCATCTCAATCGATGCTGAAATATATTTGACAAATTCCAGCATGTTTTTATGTTGAGTGTACTCAAGAAACTAGAAATAGAAAGGAACTTCTTCAAATTTCGTATATGAAAATCAATGAAAAACTCAGTTTACAACATGATTACTGATAAAACACTAAATTCTTCTTCCAAGAACAGGAAAAGAAAACAAAAAACGAGATCTCTGTCCTATGCACTTCTATCCAACATCATATGAGAGTTTCTAAACAGAAAACTTGGGCAAGAAAAAAAAGGAATTTGGATGTAAGAAATTAGTAAAACTATCTTAATTGAGAGATGACATAATTGTATATATGGAAAATCCTAACAAACTAATGAAGAACTTATTAGAACTAATAAAGCTGCCCAGATATGTTGTAGGATACAAGATGAATATACAAAAATTAATTTTATCTCTATACAGTAGCAATGAACAATCTAAAAATAGAAAAAACACAATAAAAGTAAGCCTTCATAATCTTGAATTATCTGATGTCTTAGATAAGACACCAAAAGTATCCATGATAAAAAATAAATAGACCGAATGTTATTAAAATTTTTAAAAATTGCTTCTAAGGACACCATCAAGAAACTAAAATGACTACCTTCAGAATGATATAAAAAATTTAAGTTACAGATATGTGAAGAATGTGTATTCAGAATATACTACGAGCACCCCAGCAGTCAACAAGAAAAAGAAAAGCTAATTTAAGAAAGATGGGCAAAAGATTTTAATAGACTTTTCCTCAAAAATGACATACAAATGGCCAATAAGTATATGAAAGATGCCCAACATCATGAACTGAAGTAATGCAAATCAAAATCGCAATGATATACTACTTCACATCCACTAGAATGGCTAAAATAAAGAAACCAGACAACAAAAAATATTGGCTATAATGTGGAGAAGTTGAAATCCTTATATGTCGCTGTTGGGATTTTAAAACGTGGCAGCGAACTTGGAAAACAGTTTGGCAGTTCATCCAAATGTTAAATATAAAGTTACCACGTGATTATGAATTTCTACTGTCATATAGCCAAGACATAAGAAGACATATGTCCACACAAAAATTTGTACGTAAATGTAATTAAAAGTTTTGTTCATAACAGTAAAAAGTGAAAATAATTCAAATTTTCATCAGCTCAGAAATGATACATAAAATGTTATATCTATACAATTGAATTTTATTATTATAAGAAATGAGGCATTGTTACATGCTACAATATGAATGAACCATAAAAATAGTATGCTAAGTGATAGTCACAAAACCCACAGACTCTATGTTTCCATATACATAAATGTCCAAAATAGGCAAATTCATTGAGACAGAAAGTAAGTTAGCCAGGGTTCGGGAGACTGACTGCTCTAACAGGATTAGCAAAGGAGTATTGAAAAGATTATAAATTAGACAATAGCAATGATCACTCAACTATATGTACATACTGAAAACAACTTAATTGTAATTTTAAAAAGATGAAGTTTACTATATGTTAATTACATCTCAATAAAGGATATTTTAATCTTATAAAAAGAACATTATAACTATTTTAATTTTCACTAATATCAATAGGAATAAGCATTTAAACACATGTGAAAAGATTTCATGCTCGTGGATAAGAAGAATCAATATTATGAAAATGGCCATACTGCCCAAAGTAATTTATAGATTTAATGCATTCCTTTCAAACTATCATTGACATGCTTCACATAATTAGGAAAAAACTACTTTAAATTTTGTATGGAATCAAAAAATAGCCCATATACCCAAAAGAATCCTAAGCAAAAACAAAACGAACAAACAAAAAGCAAAGCTGGAGGTGTCAAGCTACCTGACTTCAAACTATACTGGCAGGCTACAGTAACCAAAACATCATGATGCTGATACAAAAACAGACACACAGACCAATGGAACGAAACAAAGATCTCAGAAATAAAATGGCACATCTACAACCATCTGATCTTTGCCAAACCTGACCAAAACAAGTAATGGGGAAAAGATTCCTGTTTAATAAATGGTTCCAGAAAAATTGGTTAGCCATATGCAGAAAATTGAAACTGGAACTCTTCCTTAGACTTTTATACAAAAATAAATTCAAGATGGATTAAAGACTTAAGTGTAAAATCCAAAACTATAAAATCCTAGAAGAAAATCTCGGCAATACTATTCAGGACATAGGCATGGGCAATGACTTCATGACAAAAACATTAAAAGCAATTGCAACAAAAGCAAAAATTGACAAATGGGATCTGATTAAAATAAAGAGCTTCTGCACAGCAAAAGAAACTATCATCATAGTGAACAGACAACCCGCAGAATGGGAGAAGATTTTTGCAATATATCCATCTGACAAAGGTCTAATATCCAGAATCTACACAGACCTTAAATTTACAAGAAACAAACAACCCCATTAAAAATTGGGCAAAGGACATGAAGTGATGCTTCTCAAAAGAAGACATTTATGCACCAATAAACATATGAAAACTCAACATCACTGATCATTAAATAACTGCAAACCAAAACCACCATGAGCTATATCTCATATCAATAAGAATGGTGATTACTAAAAAGTTATGAAACAGATGTTGGCAAGGCTATGGGGAAATAGGAATGCTTTTAGGCTGTTGGTGGGAATGTAAATTAGTTCAACCATTTTGAAGATAGTGTGGCCATTCCTCAAAGAACTAGAACCAGAAATATCATTTGACCTAACAATCACATTACTGGGTATATATCCAAAGGAATATAAATCATTCTATTATACAGATACATGCATGCATATGTTCACTGCAGCACTATTTACAATAGCAAAGACATGGAATCAACTCAAATGCCCATCAATGATAGACTGATTAAAGAAAATTGGGTACATATACACCATGGAATATTATGCAGCTATAAAAAACATGAGATCATGTCCTTTTCAGGGATGTGGATGGAGCTGGAAGCCATTATCCTTAGCAAACAGAGGAACAGAAAACCAAACACTGCATGTTCTCACTTATAAGTGGGAGGAGCTAGATAGTGAGAACACATGCACACAGGGAGGGGAACAACACACGCTGGGGCCTGTTAGTGGGATAGGGAAAGGGAGAGCATAAGGATAAATAGCTAATACATGCACAGCTTAATACATAGGTGACGGGTTGATAGGTGCAGCAAACCACCATGGCGCATGTTTACCTATGTAACAAAACTGTATATTCTGCACATCTATCCAGGAACTTAAAATAATTTTTTTTAAAAGAATAAAGTAATTTGAGAGATAAGAAGACATAAAGTGAACAAAGGAAATAAATGTAAAAAAATCAGATGGGCATGCTAATAATTTATTCACTTGGTTTATCACTCAGGTGAACACTCCTTGTCACCATGATCATTTTGACTGTTAGAGTTTTAAAATATATTCATATTTAATCATGTTTTGTTTATATACATAATAGTCTATTGGCTAAATATTAAAATAGGTAATAAGAAACATAAGAATCTGATTTTTGAAATAAAAATCAGCAAGTAAAATTTAAAAATTGTAATAAAATTTCTCCTCAATGATGTCAAAGATGAATATAAAATGCAATTATTATCTAGTATTATTTTAATAAAACCATATGTGGTTAAGTGATGGTATAATGAAATTTCTATAATATTGTTCATCTACAAGTTCATCTATTAGTCTTATGAATTAAAGGCCAGCATAATAATTAAGACACTGAAATGTTGTTTGTAGGAAACGTAAGACTAATCTTTTCTTGGATAAGTCTTATACTTCCTATCATGCATTTATTTCATTCTGTTAACTTAGGAAATTTTAGAATTTTTGGAAAACAGCCTATAGGCAGAAAGAAATCAGATTAGGGCAAACAATTAGTTTCTGGTGTTTCCAAATTTTGAAGCATAGTTAATAGAGTTCCAATTATATACAACAACTCTCTTGATTCTCAAATGTATAGCTCGTTTTCCTAAAATAAATCATGTATCATACTAGCCTAGAAGTTTAATAGTAAGCTCCATACAGTGTTGTGTATGTTGTACTTTAATATTTCTTGAAACCATATTTACAATTTTTCTGTGACATGTAGTCCTTCACTTGTGATCCCGTGCATTCATAATCCAACACTTCAATGTGATTTAATTCAGTACAATAAGTAAATAAAAATGGCTTATGTATACAGAGTAGACAGTAATATAATAATCCTCTCTGAATAAATCCAATGTGCTCATGCAATTTAATGGTACTTATTAAACTGCATTATACCCTGCCAATAATGAGGATTCAAGAAACTTTTGAAAATAGTTAATATAATTAAGTCTCTATATTTAACCATTAAAGAGCTAGAGAAAAGGTTATACCAACATTTTCTGTTACTTTTAAGTTATCTGGATGATGATTATTCTCAAGTTATGGTCTAAATTGTAAACTTTATTAAAAGCTTTTTCACACATATTAATCTTAATAATATCTTAAGAGTAAACATGTTTGATTGATTCCCAGGAGACTTTGTATTTCAGGCTCATGAGTAAGAGTTTAGATACTGCTCCTTTTAACCTTTTTTATCTCAAAACAAATAATATCCAAAAAACCTCAGACAGGAATATATATCCACAAGCCAGTGATTTACTATGCTTCAAACACATAAAAAAAAAACAGTATTTTCTTTGCTAACGTTTCTCACATTTATTCTAAAAATATATGGATTTGTGGTTCAGTAATTTATTTTATTTCTAATATTTTCTCAAATTTCCCTTTCTATAGAACATACAGCCATTGAAACCATGCAAATACTTCTTATACAAGTTTCTCATCAACAAAGATTTAAAGGTAAAATTTGTTTTCGTGGAATTCAGTAGCATATTGATTCAAAAGCCATCAATGATGATCTGCAATTTGAATATATGTTAAGACTATAATA
Organism: Cheracebus regulus; assembly: GCA_963574635.1. NCBI lineage: Eukaryota > Metazoa > Chordata > Mammalia > Primates > Pitheciidae > Cheracebus > Cheracebus regulus. Next base: position 57,475 of record CAUYQU010088598.1, on the reverse strand, counting down.
AGTCAACTCACTCATTTCTCATATATTTATTAAACTCCTACTACAAGTCAGCATACTGTTTGGAGCATTCGATATTCAGTGAAAAACAAGAGTAGATATGTTTTCCATATTCATTTTACTACAAACAAAAAAGAAAAAGAAAACTGAGAAATTATTTCATTCTTTAAACAATGATGAAACAGATTCACATTAGGTCTGTAAGGGCAATAATCAAGGATGGCTTAATGATTAATAACTGCCAAATGAGACCTGCGGTAGTTAGAAGAGGTCTTTTAGTGCTCCAACATCATCTCCACCGGGGGGTGTTAATGCAGTACTTCATAGGATTGTGGTGTGATTAAACCAGTTAAAACACCTGATGATTGGAAACCAAGAAATGCTGCTGCTTATTGTTGTTGATGATATTATTATTATATGCCAAGAAGATGTTTGATTTAATTTGATTATTTAAAGTTTTTTTTCACTTAATATAGGATGACATGAGCATGCTCTACACTAAGTATTGTAGGGATAAATAATAATTAAAAACAAGAGGCTTAATTCTTCCTGATAAAATAAAGGAAGAGAGTTGCCCCTTTCTTTTCTAAGAGTATTTACTTTAGAAAAAATTTAAGGTCTTTCTCCTCTCATTGAAATGTTTAGCAATCTTTTTTTTTTTTTTTTTTTTTTTTATAAACTAGGTAGGCCTTTTGTCAATGTTTCAGATACGCTTTCCTCAAAGCCCTGGGAGTCCTTCCTTGAACTGCAAACATCAAAGAAGTTAGTACTCCTCTATACCAGTTTCTCTGGGAGGGCAGGAACCTAATTTGGGTGAACACCTTGTCTAAGTTGCAAAACAATCTTTTATCATAAAGATAATAAGTTTTATTTTTCCTTTGTCTAAAGCTGATTAATTAACACAAATAATCAACCCAGGCAAATTTAAGATAAACTTTGTATGATAAGTAAGTGATGCTGTCAATTGTTCTTATTTAAGAACTAGTTATTCTCTATTTGAATATATTTAAGTAATGGGTTGTATCAACTTGGCTACATAAAAGTGGGAAATTCTCATGTTTTAATTTTTCATTTCACGTTTCTTTTATGACATGTTCAAATTGAGTTCTCTTACTAATATATACTTTAGTTAGTAAAGTTTCTTGTTGCTGTTACCTAAAACAAATAATGAAAGATAAAAGGTAAAAATAATTCTAGGAAAAAATAACATGTCAAAAGCAGAAATATAGGTACAGCAAAAGGACAACAGGGCAGAGAAGCATGCAAAAATAGAATTTTTATGTAAGGATAAATTATAGTTACTGATAAGCATAAGGAATACGTGAAAAGACACAAATAAATGCCTGCCCTAATATATTAGGGGTAATATTTTAAAAAATGAATAGATTATACAACTCTTTAAATTAGCAGATGTAAATGTAAAATGTTCAGTGGAAGACAAGAAATGTGAATAAAAAGTGAATTAGATGGCAGAAAGTATCCCAATATATTGGTTACTGCAATAAATGTAAATGGCTAAACCAACAGATTTTCTAACTGGAGAAAAATATAAGATTAATATCATGAACATAAGCAACAGTTAAATCAGGAGGAGGCTTAAACCTACAAAAAAAGGAATGGAATGGGACCCTAAATAAAAAGAAATTCAAGATGTTAATTTTCTTATCAAATAATTATTTAACACAAAAGAAAACAAGCCAATAACTATCCAAGTGTCTTGATAATGTGATATGTTATTTCCTAGTAAAATAAAAATTAATATTTCAGCTTGATACACATCTAATAATATAGGGTTAGGCTATATTAATATAAGTAAAACAACTAATCTGTAATTATTAAGGGCATTCAATATATCCTTATCAGAAACTGATAGTCAAGTAGAAAAAAACATAAAAGCTATAGAAATGTAATGATTTTCACAGTAACTTTAACACATAAATGATAAGTATCTAATACTTTTAACACTTTTTCTCAGGCACTGGTTAAATACCTAACATACATTAATTCATTTAATTATCAGTTCAAATCTCATAAATCACCACTAAATAACTTATTCATGGAACTCAACACCACCTATTCCCCAAAAACCTTTTGAAATAATAACAAAAAAATTGATGGAGTGTTTTATTGTTATCTAAATTTTTCATGTGGAAAAACTAAGCACAAAATGTTTGAGTAATTTTCCCAAGATTGCTCAAAAGAAGAGGCAAAATAGAGTTTTAAAATCAGTTATTCTGAATTTCAGAGCCTATGCTATTCTTTACATGCTTGTTCAAAGCAACAGATATTTTTGAGCACCTATGAAACATTCACAAAATTTGACTGTAGAAAAAGCTACAAAAGCAGCAGCAATAAAGTTAAAAAGAACTATATTATTTATTATGGTCTCTGGTCAAAATAAATGAAATTATGAAAAATATAGCTTAAAAGACTTCACATCAATAAAATCAGAAGCCAAGTCACATACTGGGAGAAAATATTTGCAAAAGACATGTATATGATAAAGGACCTATCCCAAATATGTAAAAAACTCTTAAAACTCAACAGTAAGAAATCAAATAACCAGATTTTTTAAATGGGCAAAAGACCCCAGGAAATAGCTCATCAAAGAAGATCTACAGATGGCAAGTAAGCATATGAAGTGATGTTCAATTTATGTCATTAGGGAATTGCATATTGAAACAACAATGAGATACTACTATACACTTAATAGAGTGGCCAAAATCCAAAACACAACACAAAATGTTGATGAGAATATGGAACAACAGTATCTCATTTTCAATGCTGGTGCAAACAAAAAATGGCACTGCCACTTTGGAAGACAATTGGGCAGTTTCTTACAAAACAAAATATACTCTTACTATAAGATTTAGCAATTGCACTCCTTGATATTTACCAAATTAATTGAAATGTATACACATGGGATGTCCACAGTGGGGTATCTGTGCATGTGTAGGGGCAGGGATTACATGGGAAATCTCTGCACCTTTTGCTTAATTTTGCTGTAAACTAAAAAGTGCTTTAAAAATACAGTTGCTTAATTTAAAGTAAATAAAGCTCCACATATCTGGAGACTTTAAAATACATAGTAACTACATAATGCTGAGAACAAAACAAAACCCCAAAACACTAATTATCTAAATTTGTGAATACAAACATCAATTCCTTAAATAAAAATTAAGTGCATTAAATAAAATATATTGTGAAATTAAATAAAATGCAACAAACTGAAATGAAACATGTCCTTTGAACCAGCCTTTCCATTCATGAGTTTAAGCCTAGGGAAATTCCTGCATAAGAATAGGAGAACACATATACCAGGATGTTATGTTGGCATTGTTTATAGTAACAGACAATTGGAGGTGATCTAGGAGCACAGAGACAACATTATTAACATAACAAGTAAATTATGCTGGATAAATACAGTGGATATTGCACATGGTTGCATGTATAACCAATATCAAATTTATAACTGTTGTAGTTATACAAATTAAGCACTCAGAACTTATTTAATGGGACATATTTTATGTGGTACATACTAATCATAACAAACATATCAAACTTATTAGAAAAGGGCATCAAAAAAAAGAGAAGTGGAGATTACCATAAAAATATATATATAAGAAAAAGAATGGCATGAGGATAGTGTGCTATGTGACATCAACAGAAATATGATCAGATGATTCCTCTGCACTAAGGTGACTACAAAATAAAAAAGAGAAATACAATTATAAAGTTTATTTAGATAAATAAACCTATTAATCAATTATTAATCTTTTTAATCCTCTAGGAATTAAGAACATATTTATCAATTATTATTATACTTATTAAAGATGGCAAAAGAGAAGTGCAGAAAAATGTACATTCTCAAGGTCAGATAATTTTAAAAAGCACAAATGGAACAAAGACAATGGATAAACTTAGGAGTAATGTTCTATCAACTACACACCATTTTCTCTCATTACAGTAAATATAAGGGGAAAAATGTTAGTAAATAAAAGTGTAAAGTTATCCCAGAGGGATAATATACAATGTAACTAATTCTTCCTTTTCTCTGTACTGGCAAAAATCACTGAATTATTTTCCAGCTAAAGAAGAAAGGAAAAGTGAAATACGTACATTTTCTTTTACTGATTTTCTTCAACGTTTATCGTAATTTTATTGTGCAACAGAAATGGATTTCTCATTGTGTAACCAGCAAACATTGTCATTTTGCCTTTCTCACTCTGACCTTGGGTCGATTTTCTATTTGCATATTCCATCTGAACTGCTGTATTTCTCAATATCAAAAGCTGGATGCAGAGGGGAGCTGTGCTTCTTAATGTATCATCTGTTCACAGTGGTTTTGCATAATGGCTATGTGTTGCTTAGAGATGTACAGTTAATTGCAGTAATCCACACAATAAAGTGTAATGCTCAATATTTAAATTATCTCTTTCACATGTTAGAGTTGGAGGAAGTTTGTATGGCAAAGATACTTCTAGAGGTTAAAGAAAAATTCACAAAGTTTTTCTATAAATAATACATTATAAAACATTAAATGTCAGTTCATTTAGTCTTACTGGCCCTGTCACTAAGAACGTTTTAAAGGCTGATATAATAATGAATACTACACATCTGTTTTATCTTTTAAAAAAAACAGAGTCAAACTGAAGAAACCCTATACTATCCTAATTTCAGTGTTGATGCATGTGTTCCTTCTCTCTAGCTTTAAAATCTCTTAAAAATTAGCATAAATTACTGAACATGGCAAATGCTTTAAAAAATCGTTCATTATAGCATCCCTCAAAAAATTTTGTAAAGCCATAATTATCATTTTATAATCAGAAGAATCAAACTTACCTCTTTTATATGAAATGTTAAACACTGTAGATGAAACAATCTATATTTATAACACAGGAATTTTTATTAAAATTCTATTTTTCTATTTTCAGTATTTGCCAGTGTTAGATATTGATTTCCTTAAAAAAAGAAAATTGTGGACATCTTAGCTGTAACAAGATTTTTTTAAAATGCAAACCAGTAATATTAGAACTGTACTAAGACTTGTGATCAGCATATAGACTTAGCACAAGTGTTCATACCGTTCTAAACACTATTTTACATCATTTAATTTTCAAAACCACTTCATGAGGTAACCATTCTTATTTTAATCATAATTTGTAGGAGGAACCTAAGGCCTCAAAGAGGTTAAGAAACTTGATCAAGCACAGATAGTGAGTAAATGGAAATCTGGAATTTAAGCCCAGGCAATTTCACTTCAGAGTGTGTATTTTTAATTAGTATAATATGCTATCCCTAAGACCATCTATGGAGAGATGAAGTTTGAGTCTAGTACAGAAGAGAATAGCAGTAAGAATGGTCAGGATGAAGAAGAATATGGACAAGTTATGCAACTTTCTGTTTTATACTTTCATTCCCAAAAAGTGCGTACTTCAAATATGCTTTTCCTGCAAATTTAGTTTGGAATATATATTTGAACTGAACTATACCACCCATGTTCATATATTTTTTATAGACAGCATTTACACCAGGCAAATAAAACACATGCAGTAGATCACAGTGTTTATAAAATTCATTTCAAGCAAAAATATAATTAAACCATAATTTTGGTGCTCAAAATAAAAAAGCATATGTTTAGTAACAGTTATAATATTGCATTTTATACCATAAGGCCTTTGAATTGCAAGATGTGTTTGTTTAACTTAATTTATTCTACTCTGCTGAACTGGTGATACAAGCACAGAAAAACAAGCCTTTGCTCTCAATCGCCAACCAAATTCTCACATTTCAGTAAGTTTAATGATTACCTTTTTACTGTATTTGTTTCATCTTTTACATTATTCTCATCAATAAAAATGTCTGAAGCATTGCATTTAGGATTGTTTCCAAAAGAAAATAAAACTATCATCTGTTGCCACTTACACTTGGAGATTCTCAGGAGCTCTGCTCTCTGTTATTTGTCGAATTGTGAGAGATTAGAGTGACCTGTGAACAGTTCTCATAGCAGAAAGCACAGCTTAATGCACGTTTTATAGTAAAATTTTATAAAAATCTACTTATTTACTATCACCTATGTTAAACTGTTCAGGATTTAAATATTTATGCTTTTATTCAAACTTTATCATGCGTAAACCTATAGTATTTTGATTTAATTTTACCCAGTACTCTTTGGAATACTATTTTAAAAATATGAGCTTTATTTAAATTGAAAATGCATTTAAAATTTCTTCCATTTTGTGTAAAAAGGAGGGAAAGATAATAGACCAATATTGATAAAGTTAATATCTTATTTTATTATTTACATTTTCATTCATTGAACATAATCCTGACACATAAACAGTATGTTTTGGGGGAAAATATTTCTAAATATTTCTGCCTGTAAACCAAAATTTTTAAATTGATATCTGAATAATAACCGAAGGAATGACTCATACAATTGAAATAAATGAACCAAAAAAGAATATTTAGACCATTCTTTCAGACGTTTTACTGATATCATATTGCTTTAATTTTTTTTTTAGTTAAAATTTTAAGGAACAAGTAAAAAATAATTATTCAGTGGTAAAATGGCCCTAATAAAATAAGTTTCAAGCTCTAAAAGTGAAGGACAAGAAAGGTATGAGGTACAAAATAAGGTTTCTAGAACCAGAAACATCAAAGCAGCAATATCTGAACCAAAACAGTGATAATTTTTTTCAGAATAATGGTTTTTACCAGTTTGTCAATCTTAAGTACATATATGCCTCAACAATATACAAAAAACATGTATAGTTTGCATTGTACATATAAGTATGTATATACATAATGACTGTCTTTTCCTCATTTAACACCAGGAACAAATTCATTCAAGTAGTGTCATATGTATCTGATAACTATTCTAATCATAATTACAGAACTTAAAGTACACAAGTTAAAATATTTTTTTCTTTTTCTTTTCCATTTTTTTGAGATGAAATCTTTCTCTGTTGCCCAGGTTGGAGTGCAATGGCACAATCTTGGCTCACTGCAATCTCCACCTCCCTAGTTCAAGCAATTCTGCCTCAGCCTCCTGAGTATCTGGGATTACCTGTGCGTACCACCACACCCAGCTAAGTTTTGTATTTTTAGGAGAGACAGGGTGTCATCATGTTAGTCAGGCTAGTCTCGAACTCCTGACCTCAGGATCTGCCCACCTTGGCCTCCCAAAGTGCTGGGATTACAGGTGTGAACCACTGTCGCCAGCCAAAATACTTTTTTCTCAAAAATTCTTACATGCTAACCAACATATGTGTAAAGTCATTTAATTTAACTCCCCACATTTTTGCTAGAATTGAGAGAAAACTGAAGCAGGAGTTGAGTCAGTCAGAAAGCCACACAACAATATGATACAGGCATTTGAATATTTGAGCCTTAAACATTTTAAGAAAACCTCCTTTGGAACACTGTCTAGAAGTATAATATAAGCCATATGTCCCATAAAATAAATTAATGCCATTCAAAAAAATATGACCTATTCCTTTGAAAACTAACCATTTTGATGAAATAAAAATCATGCAATTAGCTTTAATCTGTTTTTTATAAAGATTAGATTGAGAGATGTTCCTTTAAAATTCAAACTGATTTTTAAGTTTGAAGAAATAAATCATCAAGCATTACTATGAAATAAAATAAACCTCCTCCATGTTATCTGGAAATTTTAGCATTGAAAAGTAATTTTTTAAGTGTGGGAACATATTTGTTGATAATTTGTAAACTATGTGATATTCTATTGAATATCCAAATAAACTATATTCATATTTCTAAGGCTTATATTTCTAAGTACTCTTTTTGTAATAAAATATACTGGTAATTACTATATAAACATATATTTTAAAAATATATAAAATGTAGAACAGATAATATTTTAAGGTAATTTTGGGCAAAATTCCCAATTACATGAATTAAAGATTCATGAAAACTTTAATGTGTGTTATATCATACTCATTACAAACCATATTTGAACTTCTGAGCACAAATCACATGGAGAGATAATGTATCATTTGAAATATAGATAAAATGTGATTTTGCTATTCTAGTGGGTTGTCCATTGCTAGTTGTTCACATTTGCACATTGTCTCAGTCTGTTTGTGCTGCTGTAACAAAATACCTGAGACTGGTAATTATAAACAACATAAACATATTTCTTACAGTTTTGGAGGTCAGGGAGTTAAAGATCAAAAGGCCAGTTTGGTGCCGGCTGCTCTTTCCTTACAAGATGGCATCTTGTTGCTCGTCTAAAGTGCTCTCTTCAATCTCTTTTATAAAGTCACATATTTCATTTTGTGAAGTCCCCACCTCTCAATACTATTGCATTGCCTATTAAGTTTTAACATATGAATTTCAAAGGACATATTCAGACCATAGTATATAGTCAGAATCTGAAATGTGCTCTCCTGTGGAAAGATAATATAATATTGAACTACAGAGTGGAAGTTATCATGCCTTGCTAACTTTCAATATTTCTAAGAATTACTTATTTGGCTCAATTCTTTTTTTTTTAAATAGGTATTTGTGATATCTAGAAAAAATACTGATATTATTTTATTGACAAGGAATTAAATCTTGAGATTAAAATGAAATTATGATCTTTTAAAGTGTATTGATAGTCTTCTTAGGAAGTTCTCTCTTCCTTTGTATAGTTCTTAAAACTTTACTCCATGTGTTTTGGGTATCAAATGTATGTGATTAGAAATAATAGCTAGAGTTAGATATGAGTCAAAGAAGGACATGCTAACATGCAAGTGACAAACAGGCTAGTGAAAAATGTAGAAAGACTGTATAATTTGGCTATGAGAATGATGTGCTTGCATAATGATGATTATTAATTCTCAAGAAAAATAAAATGATAAGAATTCCATAATTATTGCCTTTTAAATTATAATTGAAAAATAGTAATGGTTTCATTGTAATAAATATTTCACTTAAAAGAATACTTTCACATTTTATTTCATAATAAACATATTTAGAACTTAAACATGTACAAATTAGGTACCTTGAAAAATAACTTATGCCTCACTAGCCATTCATTAATATACATATACTTACTGATTTTCTGTTTTAGATTTAATTATCTACCTTTGTATTCTTTATCATGTGACAAAAGAGATGAGTTATATTCTCAGAAGGCAACATAAGAAAATACTATGTTTAATATATATTTAGAGAAAGAATATTTATGTGTGTGTATAAATCTGACATAAATAAGAATCTAGTTCTCTGTTAAGATGAATAAAATTATTCATATAAGACACATCCTTCAAACTTTCTATATTTAATTACGTTTACTTCTATGGAAAACTTATCTTGCCCACAAACTATACTCCTTGAGGGCAATATTTATTAGTACTTCCTATTGCTTTCAGAGATCTCCTATCATTATGAGTTTGCTTCTCACAGCCTTTTAACAGAACCTGCAAAATAATCTACACTATGTAAAAGAGAACTCATGTGTCTAGTCTTACTTCATATAACATTATTTCACACATTCAATGCTACCAGAACACAAAATCACTTATTCCCTAAACTAATCATATATTTTCTCAAATCTATAAATTTCCCCCTTCTGAAATGATCCTATAAAATAATTTATCACAAAATGGCCGAGTTCAAAGATCACTGCCTCTGTGAAGACTATCCTCTCCTCCCTCAATCAGAAAATTATTCATGAAAAGCCTCAGACCAGACAGAAATTGCCCCGAGTATTCTCATGGTGTAAATCCATAAACATTTTCAACAACATCTCTGCTACAGGTTTAATAGTAAGCTGCTGCTTATAATATTCTTAAGTTCACGCTGTAACATCAACACAAAGCATGGAGCTACATGGAGCCAACACTTTATAGTCAAAGCACATAGGTCTCTCACAGTTGGACTTATCCAGGGATATGCTGCAGAGTATCAAACGCAGAGGTTGCTCTACAGAAACCTGGAATTGCCTTGCAGAATCCCTGGGAACAGAGAGCAGTGCTTATTTACCCAGATCTCCAAGAGCACTTTATAAAAAAATTGTGTGTGTGTAAATTTGACTCTTTATAGGATTTTCTTTGAAGAAAAGATTAAACACTTTCTTTTGGGCTTTTCATAGATTTGAGGCAGTAGTGAAGTGGAGATTATGCTTCCAGCCATTCTATGTTGCCAGTTACACTGTATTTATATTCCTACAGACAGTGGGGTCAAGATGGTATTGACAAGCTTTTTTCAAAATCCAGCCATTATAATGCATTCCTAAAATAAAAGCCATCCTATCCTGTAGGAGATAAGCCAAGAGCAGACTGACAGAAAGAATAAAAATTATTCTAATTAAATAATGGTACACATCACGACTATATTAAAAACCTGGCCCAATAATATTATTTACAAAATTCATAAATACCGCTTTATTTTTCCTAATATATATTTACAAAATTCATAAATACCACTTTATTTTTCCTAATAGAAGCTGCTATCATTAGATACATTACTGCATTGCAAAACACACACACACACACACACACACACACTATTAGCAATGACTTATTCTACTCCTCTATTACTTGTTAATAGCCATAAGTTGAATTTTTTTTCTGATGAGAACATTTGAATAACATGAAGAATTGTAAATAATTAATAATATTTTTACCATTTATCATTGCCATTGTAAACATTTCCATCTATTGATCCATCTGGTCAGATAGTCACATGGGTAAAAGTTTTATTCTTTAATAATAGGAAAAAATATTCTTCAGCTCCCACTGGCCAAAGAATACTGACAGCTTTATTTGGAAATTTTTAAAGCTATAACTAGAAGGAAACATGCACTTTAGAAAAAGAGATAAGGTAAATAAGTTTTCTAAAATGCTCACATATGGTTTTGGTATATTGATATGGCATAGCTTTACCTATGCTGTGGCCAACCAATACCTTGAGCATATATTCCTATAATTTAACAAAAATATGATTTACACATAAATCTTTCTTCATTTTGATGCATTATTTGATGTATATGGCAATACTGAGGTAATGATTATAGCTGACATCTAAGTGCCTGTCATATATTAAGCTCTGTTTAAAATATTTTATGTGCATTTTCTCATCAGATTTTGAGGAAGGTATTAGTATTACAGAAGTTTACTGAGTCACACATTGGGTAACATGCCTCTCACCCCTAATTTAACAGGTGATGGAGAGGGCACATGAAGCTTGCTCAGTCTAGATTACACCTAAGCTCCATGTGGAAGGACTTCACTTTTTGGGTAAGAAAATTTCATTTTATTTGATGAGCAGTGTAGATAAAATCATGTCTCCATCATTGTCTGGTTATATACACTCAAGCAAATTACTTAATTTTATTAAGCCATATTTCCTTCATCTGTAAAGTGGGTATAATAGTAGTATTTACTTCATATGGTTCACGTGAAAAATAATTTAATTACATTAGATAATGGATGTAATACTATAAATTATAATCACTATTAGTCTTGTTTTTTTTAATTTTTAATTTTTATGGGTACATTGTAGGGACATAAATATGGAGTCACTGGATATTTTGATACAGGCATACAATGTGTAATCATCACATCAGGGTAAATGGGATATCGATTGCCTCAAGCATTTATCATTTCTTCATGTTGCAAATATTCCAATTATACTCTTTTGGTTATTTTAAAACACATAATAGATTACTGTTAACTGTAGTCACACTGTCAACTGTAGCACAACTGTTGTGCTATCAAACACTTGATCTTATTCATTTTATCTCACTATATTTTTGTACCATTAACTCTACTTCCTCCCGCCCCAGTACCCTTCCCAGTCTCTGGTAACCATCATTCTACTTTCAATCTCCATTAGTTCAATTATTTTAAATTTTAGCTCTCACAAATGAATAATAACATGTGAAGTTTATCTTTCTGGGCCTGGTATATAACAGTTAACATAATGTCCTCCAGTATCGTCTATGTTGCTACAGATGACAGGATCTCTTCTTCTTTACAGCTAAGTAATACTCCATCATATATATGTACCATGCTTCCTTTATCCATCCACCTGTTGATTAACACTTCAGTTGCTTCCAGATCTTGACTGTTGTGAATAGTGCAGCAATAAACATGGGAGTGCAGATACCTCTTCCATACGCTGATTTCCTTTCTTTGGCATATGTACCTAGCAGTGGGATTGCTGGATCATATGTTAGTTCTATTTTTAGTTTTTTGAAGAAGCTTTCAACTGTTCTCTATAGTGGCTGTACTAATTTACATTCCCATCAACATTGCCTGTCTTTTCTATGTATGACTTCCTAACATAATGTTATGTTTGTTTAGTCTTTCAACCTATTATCTCCTGACCTTTACTACAATGCAGTACAGTCTATGACTGCAGGGACTTTGTTTATTTTACTGTTATATCTTCATATTAGTTCTTTCCGCCACTGCTATAAAGAACTACCTGAGACTGGGTAATTTATCAAGAAAAGAGGTTTAATTGAGTCATGCTTCTGAAGCCTGTACAGGAAGCCTGGCTGAGGAGGCCTCAGGAAACTTAGAATCATGGGAAGCAGGAACATCCTACATGGCTGGAGCAGGAGGAAGAAGGAGCTGGGCGAGGTGTTACACACTTTTAAACAACCAGATCTCGTGAGAACTCACACAATATCTGGAGAACAGCAAGGGGGAAATCTGCTCTCATGATCCAAGTACTTCCCACCAGGCTCCTCCTCCAATGCTAGGGATTACAATTCCATGTGAGATTTGGGTGGGGACACAAATCCAAACCATATCAATCTCCAAGACTTAAAATAATGTCTGATACATGGTAGTTTCTCATTAAATGTTTACTGCATTAATGAATTTCTATCATTATTTGGTAGTTGAATTGGTTATAGAAAATTCATAGTTAGTGATCCACGAATAATTGGAATTGATTTGAAAAACTGATTTAAAAATCACATAAAAATAATTGCCATATGTAATGACAAAGAATATAAAAGAAAATGTGGTACATATAGACCATGGAATACTATGCAGCCATAAAAAATGATGAGTTTGTGTCCTTTGTAGGAACTTAGATGAATCTGGGAGCCATCATCCTCAGCAAACTGATACAAGAACAGAAAACCAAATACTGCATGTTCTCACTCATAGGTGGGTGTTGAACAATAGAACACGTAGACTCAGGGAGAGGAGCATCACACACTGGGGGCAGTTGAGGGGGGGTTAGGGCAGGGACAGCGGGGGGTGGGAGGGTGAGGAGGGTGGGAAGGGATAACATGGGGAGAAATATTCGATATAGTATACACCTAAAGTAAAACTAAAAAAAAAAAAAAAAGAAAACATAATTTTATTTGATAATAGGCAAATGTCCATTTAACTCTTAATTCTTGGATAACTGCTAATGCAAACAAATAAATGGAAAATATTGATTGAGCACCCTGAATTTTTTTCCTTTTGAAGTATATTCTTAAAATCATGAAAAAGAAGCACATATTGAAGTATGAGAACAAAATTATTTTCAAATACTTTCTATAAAATAGTTTTTAAATCACAAGCAATCATTTCAAATGAATGTATTTTTTATTAATTTTATATTTTGTCTATTATTTCTCCTAAAAGTAATTCCACAATAGCATAAAATATTTCAGATATGTATATCATGTTATATCTGTGCATATTTGAAACAAATATACAATTTGAAACTATTTTTACTCTAAAAATAGTCATGTTGTTTTCATTATGACATATAATTGTTATATATAATGTATAACATTACTAGACAGACATATAGAATTTATACTTAACCTGATACAATATTTAGTGATAGTCAAGTGAATAAATTAATATGAATGAATTCCATTTAGAGTAAATTGAAATTAGAGAAAATTTGAGAGATACATAATATTATATTGAGCAACTATATGGCTTTGTTCTTTCTCTTGTGCAACTACAAACTATTGAAAAATAATAATCTAAATAAAATTAGATAAATACCCATCCTGGTTAACTTAAATAGTTGTTTAAATAGTTGGTAGTGAAGCACCCATTCCCTGACTTACTATCTGTTCCATTAGAGCTTTTACTTTATTTGATAACATACAAATAACTTATTTTTCTCTATTATTCTGCAACATGACTCTTTGACCACATCTGTTTCAATACAGAAAACTTTTTGCACAACAAAATAGCAGTAAGAATCATGCAAATTAATTTCCCTTGGGTTCAAAGCATGCCTTGTGTATCTACTGAGTCATTTCATCCTTCCTGCTGACTCTGGACTCATGTCTCCCAAGGTTGGAGGTATTCTAAACATATAGTACCAAAAAAAAAAGTAAAAATAAGAACTTAAATTTCTAACATAATTGAAACTATAATGCTAACTTAGTGTCCCACAATGTAACAAATCCTACTTTTTCTATTACTATTCCAAGGCAATATATATATATATAGCCTATACTTATTTTGTAAGAAAGTGACTCTATTTTTAAATTAGTAGTTTATTTAATAATGGCCTATATGCCATTAAAAATAGAAATAACCTCTTTAAGCACATGGATATTTGGTTTATATACATCAACGCTTCACAATCACATTATATTTTAGTTATATATATATATTCAGCAGTTACTATGAAATGATTAAAATATTTATAGTAACATTATACAATAATCAATCCCCATAGGAAAACAAAAATCTAAGAGCAGACCTAAAAATATCTATAATTACCATGAAATACAGTTGAAATACCTTGGCATCCCAGGGCAACGGGTTCCAGGAATCCCCCATCCCCATACCAAAATCCACTAATGTTCAAGTCCCTTATATAAAATGGTATAGTAGTTGCATATAATCTATGCACAACCTCTCAAACACTTTAAATCTCTTTAGATTATTTACAGTACATAACATGTAAATGCTATGTAAATAGTTGTTATGCTGTATTATTTAATTTGTATTTTTAATTTTTATTTTCAAAATACTTTAATCTATGATTGAGTGAATTTATGGATGCAGAACTCACAGGTACAAAAGGCAAAGCAATGATTACAACTTTAAAATTATTTTATTTTTGTGTATTTTCCTGTTTGAGTAGTCAAAAATGACTAATTAAATTTTGGTAGTAATTAGTATCCGAAATAGTTCCTTTTTTGAAGGCCAAAAGTTTTAAAAGGCATTATAATATTTCAAAAAAGTGTCTATAATCTGCCAAAAAGGCATTATTCAAGCCATATTAAATTTACGCTTTGACCAAGAGAATTACATGCTGATATTTTTTTCAAGAGAAGGATCATATTACGCCCTCTTTCTAGATGTATGCCCTATAATTTAAAAGTAATTTATAAGAAATATATTTTGATACAATTGATATTATAAAATAATTACTGTTTTTAAGTACATAAAATATATTTTCATAATGGCAAATACACTTTCCATGTACAGTCTTATAATTCCCAATGAATTACAGTTCATTGAACTGAAACATATATAAAGTGGTGTAAAAGGATGAGCTTATATTCTACATTAAAAAGAAAACGTTTTTAAGTTTCTATTTGTATAAACTATATTTTCCTACATACTAATGATTTTCATTTCATCATTTAAAAATCTATTCGTGCTGGCTGGGTGCTGTGGCTCACGCCTGTAATCCTAGCACTCTGGGAGGCTGAAGTGGGTGGATCACCTGAGGTCACGAGTTCAAGACCAGCCTGGCCATCATGGTGAAACCCTATCTTTAAAAAATATATAAATAAATAAATAAGCAAATAAAAATCTATTCGTGTACATATTCCTATTCAAAAGGTTAGTTATTAGTCTTTTTTGTATACGTGTATGCAATGATCCTCATATTTATTCTAAATGATTTAAATCATTGTTATTTTGATTTTTTGCTTCCTTATTTCCATTAGAAGATACAATCCAAGTATATGAAGAAGTGAAAATAATGCCATTTTAATAAAGAGTCAAGCATTTCTGCCTGTACTAGAAAATGTGCCTGAATGCATTAGTAACTATCCTCTTTATGTATAGTATGTAACTGAGCAGAAATGTTTTGAAAACACAGGCAGCTTGCAAAGGTTAGGTAATAATTGCATGGCAGATTGCAGTTCTGTTTGTAGGGCAAGAAGAATACAAGTGAGTTCACTACAGGTGGAGATAAAAGCAGTAGAGTATTCAATCACTGGCTCCTGTTTCTTCAATAATATATGCTACTTTTTCTCTTCTTAATACAGGCCCATATTTTTGTTCTAGTGTAAAAACAATGAAGTTTCTCTCTCATAATTCTATTATCTTTGTGCCACAAAAGAAAGGTGACATATATAATCTGAATTTCAAACATTTATTCATAGCATATATCTGTCATAATTCTGGAATAAAATATTTTCCCTGACATTTGAGAGTCTTTTTGGAGCTTGCCAAATCATCGCTTTGTCCTCTACCAGAGCTCTGTAATAACATATTTGTGAAAATGATATTTAAGAAATGACAGCAACATTGATAAATTGGTGGTGGGTTATTGTCATTTGTCATTTCTGATACTTTTTTTTTTTTACTGTTTCATACCAAAGAAATGTTATGGGAAATAGCTTTTTATCCACCTAGTAAGAAATGAATCCAAGTCTACATTGACTTTTAGCTGAGAAATCATGTATAGAGCTCTTGGATCAATCTGAGATGTCAAGCCTATGAATGGAATTAAAAATCAAAGTGATCTAAAATTGATTTTCTACAATTATATTAAAAGTTTGCAAAATCACTAAAGAAATCCAAACAGATTCCAATGACAATGCTACTATTTTAACTGTAATAGCCATAGGTATCAATTTAGATTTTTGATTAGATAATACTGGTTTACAAGAGTTACTTGGAAATTCAGTTTAAACACAGATAACTGTACCCAACTCTCAGAGTTATTGATTCAGTGTTTCTGGTGTAGGGCCTCAAATATTCCTTTTTAATAGATTTCTAGGTGATGCTAATGCTACTGTTTTGGGGATCACACTTAGAGAATCACTGAAGAATTCATTAATAAGTGAACTCTTTAGAAGCCAAAAATCACCTGTCTTCAAATAAAAGATAGTATGAATTTATATATTATATAAATCATAGGAAAATATTTAGGGATTATCTATAACTTTTAAGAAATGGTGTCACTCTCAATGACATTCACATTTGCTATAGTGGAGCAAGTAGTGTTAGAAAATATTCAACAAAATGTTTTTATTTTGCTGATGTCAATTTCATAATAGATCCTTAAGTTGTACTGTTTTATTTTAACTTTGTGCATAACTTCTCTCTCTCTAATAACTAGTGAAAGAGACTATCTGCAATTGTGTTACTACATTAAACTTACATATATTTGCTTAATCATAAAAAACAAAGTCACAAGCACATATTACTAAAGTATGTTCAGGCTAATACTAGTAACAGTTTATATAACAGATTATTTTACAGAGCAAATAAAAAATCTGCAATGCTAAATATAAAAGACTTAATTATAAATGGTATTTAAAATATTTCTTAAATTTTATATTAAACACAATATCTAGAATTTAACTGAATAAGCAGGTCTCTTGTGGTATATATAAAGTAGGTATAGATATATAAGTAATGTCATCTGTACGGTCAATTGAACCATTTATAGCTTCAAAATCTGCCCATAGTTACATTATTTCAAACTTTGACATTTAAAAAATCTAAGTACACTTTTTACTTAGTACTTAAAAATTTAAGTACTAAGTACTTTTAAAAATACTAAGTACTTAAAAAATTTAAGTACACTTTTTAACTACATATATCATACAATATACCCACTAATTGTTTCTGATATCTAGTTTTGGCATTTTTAAAGCAGCACTAAAATTTGATACATTTGTCTATCAATCTGAATGCAGAATCTCTGAGACTGTTATGATCTTTTCATCTTTTTTAGTGACTGATCTTTATTGAGACTATCCCAAATATTCAACTTAGTTTTTAAATACAAATTACGTAGTTATACTTTTAAACAATTTTCTATAACATTTAACCAAATGATGTTTTTTCTATAACAAGAACAATTGAGTTATTTAAGATTAATAAAAACAGACTCTTGAAAATAAAATAATTTACTTACAGAAATAACGTAATTCCCCAGCAGCTAAAATGTAGTTGAATAGTTCTAACCTAAAGTTAGCAGGAATAAATTGTAATTATATTTTATAGAATAATTGAAATCAGTCCAACAAGTTATTAATACTTTTGAAAAGCTTGGGATCAGTAAGATTTTGTTGAAACAGTTTTCAGAAAACACTGAACAATGACTTCTAGATTCCTTTTCATGATCATAAGCAAGGTCTACAAACTTATAAACAAATAAATGTGATTTGAGAATTTGCACCTGATGAATTAAGATTATTGTCTAGTGGTCAAGAAAACTGGACTGTAGTTCAAATTCTTTATTCTGTGACTCTGAATCAGTCAGTTACTGTATGGGCTTTTGATTTCTCCTCCATTTGCAAAATAACAGTAGGAACCATATGCCCACTAGCTCAAAGATATCTTTATGTTCACCAACAAGAAGAATTTGATTCATATATACTACCCAAGTCATTGTTGATCGGTGTGTTGTTTTATATGGCATTAATAATGTAAAAATGTTAGTCATTTTCTCTTTCACCTTTGGAAAGCCACAAGTGAAAGATAAAATCCTTTGTTTTCAGTAAACTTTGGAAGTTATTATAATAAATTCTGTATTAATTGCTTTGATTTTTTTCAACCTTTTTATCATTTATTTAGCATTATAACCATAACTTAACATACATGTGTAAAAGTACTTGAAAGATACTTCTTTAAAACAGATGATAGGCTAAAATATTACTAAACATATAGGACACTGTAAAGGATATCATGTTTAATCTTTCCACAGAAAGTAAATAGAGGAAAAGTATTAATAAAAAAATTGGAGCTATAAATAATTATACAAAGCATTAAATCCAAACCCTGCATTTCATAGATGAAATTATGTAAGCCAAGTATTACAGTGGATTACTAACCCACGGTCTAGAACCAAACTTCAGTGTTTTTGCCACAAACACTATAGTATCTTCTGAAGGAAAACCAATTTTAAAATCATCTGAAAACTACATAACATGCCTTCTTTTGAGAATTGTGTTAAGTTCTTTGGCCCATTTTTAAATTGCATTATTATTATTTTTTACTGTTAAGTTGTTTGAGTTCCTTATCTATTCTGATTATTATTCCTTTGTAGAAGGAATAGTTTGTAAATATTTTCTCCCATTTTGTGGATTGTCTCTTCATCTTGTTGATTGTTTCCTTTTTTATGATAAAGACTTTTAGCACGATGTAATCCCATTTGTCACTTTTTGCTTTTGTTTTCAGTGTTTGTTGAGGTCTTAATAAAAAATTTCCTTGCCTAGACCAATGTCCTAGAGCATTTCTCCAATGCTTTCTTCTAGTAGTTTCATACTTTCACATCTTATGTGTAAGTCTTTAATCCATTTTGATTTATTTTGTATACATTGAGAGATAGTGATCTAGCTTCATTCATCTGCATATGAATAGCCAATCTTCCCAGCATGATTTGTCAAAGAGGTTGTTCTTTCTCCAGTGTATGTTTCTTATGCATTTGCTGAAAACGATTTGGCCATAAACGTGTAAGATTTATTTCTGAGTTTATTCTGTTATTCTCTTCTATTTGTCTGTGTGTCTTTTTTGTTTGTTTGTTTGCTTGCCAGTGCCATGCTATTTTACTTACAATAGCTTTGTGGTTTATTTTGAAGTCAAGTAATGTGGTGTCTCCAGCTTTATTCTTTTTCCTCAAAATTTCTTTGGCTATTTGAGGTCTTTTGTGGTTCCATATAAATTTTTGGATCATTTCTTTTTTAAAATTTCTGTGAAGAATGTCATTGGTATTTTTGTAGGGATTGTACTGAATCTGTAGATCACTTTGTGTAGTATGTACATTTTAACAATATTAATTCTTCCAAGACATACACATTGCCAAAAGGTACATGAAAAATTCTCAACATCACTAATCATAAAGAAAATGAAAATCGAAACCATAAAAAGATATCTCACCCCAGTTTAAATGTCTATTTATTACCAAAAAGACAGAAAATAATGCTTGGAAGGATGTGGAGAAAGGAGAACACTCATATATTGTTGGTGGGAATGTAAATTAGTACAGCAACTATGTAAAACAATATAGCAGTTTCTCAAAAAATTGAAAACATAACTACCATATAATCTACCCATCCTGCTGATGAATATGTATCTAAAAGAAAGGAAATTAGTCTATTGAAGCACTTCCCACCTGCACTTCCATAATTATTCACAATAGCCAAAATAAGGAAAAAACCTAAATGTCCATCAATGTATGAATACTTAAAGAAAATATTTTATACATACACAATACTATATTATTCAGCCATAAAAAAGAATAAAATCCTGTCATTTGCAGCAACATAAATGGAACTGGAGGATATTATGTCATGTGAAATATGCCTGATACAGAGAAACAAATATCACATATTCTCACTCATATGTGGGAGCTAAAAGAAATAATCTCATGAATATAGTGGGTAGAATAGTGGTTACCACAGACTGGGAAGGGTAGAGGGAAGGAGAAGATGAAGAAAAGTTAGTTAATAGTAACAAAAATGTAGACTGAATGAGTAAGTTATAGTGTTTGGTAGAACAGTAGGATGATTGCAGATAAGAATGTACGGTATATTTCAAAGTAACTAGAAGATTTGTAATGTTCCCCACACAAATCAATAACAAATATTTGAGTTGACAGATATGTCTATTAATCAGAAGAGAAAGAAAAGGTGGCAGGGGGTCAACTTTTACTAAACTAAGTGCAAAACACCATGATTCTTAACACATTTCACTCAAAACTCTGTGTTTTAAAATTATAATAGAAGGTATTATTACCCCCTTTGATCAATGAGGAAAATAAGGTAAGAGTTTATATAACACGTTTGGGGTATTGGTAGTAAAATGAATAGGACCTGATTTGACTGCAACATTAAATGTGTGCCTTCATACCATATCAGGCTCATATCTGCTCTGAAATCACATTAAAATTTGCAAGTGAAGTAAGAGCACTTCTTATTTACTATGCCCATTTTACAAAAGATACTGACATTCAGGATCTGAAGAAGGCCTAGCCATATTCAAAAATATAAAGGTAAAATTAATGCACATTAAATACACACACACACACACACACACACACACACACACACAACATAGTTTAAAAAATAGGTCATTTACAAAAGAATGACAATTGTCTTGGACAAGAGAATTCTCATCAGCAGCAATGCCTCACTGTAGAGAGTCTAAGATTCATGGTTTCTTATATAAGGCTATCCCACTTTCCTCCCAACATCAACTTCCACCAGAAAACAAAAAGACCCTAAGCAACCTTTATTACCCAATGCTCAAAATTAGCTACATCTTATACAAAATTTATAAATAAATAAACATGCGATGATAAATAAATAAGGATAAGACAGAAAGTGTAGTTTTACACTGAATCATATTATTATATTCCACTTTTTGTCCCTCAAATTTGGAGGGCAATTTATACATGTGTGTGTGCATGTGTGCATACATGTGTGCCTAAATTTAACCACAACAAGACTGAGAGAAGAAAAGGATACTGTGGAGAAACTCTCCAAATTGGAGAGTGTGTTCATGGATTGCAACATATCCCATCATAAGGCAGCCTGGTGTGGTAAAACATAAATGAGACCTACTATTAAATACTGGTTTATGACTTGTATTCCTCATTGCCCTCAGTCTTCCATTTAAAAATTTGATATAATAATTATCCCAGATAATTTTTTTAAAGAATAGTATAGAATGATTTGAATTAAAAAGATTTATA
Organism: Cheracebus regulus; assembly: GCA_963574635.1. NCBI lineage: Eukaryota > Metazoa > Chordata > Mammalia > Primates > Pitheciidae > Cheracebus > Cheracebus regulus. The sequence continues at coordinate 35,596 of CAUYQU010088598.1, read as the reverse complement.
AACTGCAAACATCTATATCCATATCAGAATGCTAAAATATTGTACATATTTATTAAATGTATTATACATGTAATTATATGATTGTAACACAATATAAAAAATAATAATTTATTGTCCATTATTAATTCAATTTTAGTTTCCAATCTGGAAGTTTAAACTATTCTAAACTGTTGGACAAAGATTTTAATCCATTTTGTGGTATTATATGAAAAATAATGAAAACGCGTCACATACAAAGGGTTTTTTTTTTATCCCTACTGTGAATTGAATCTTGATACCATCCAGTGTTTAACTTCTGATCTCAGTTCTACTGTGTAAAAATCACAATTTTGATGATGATAGCCAAGGAAATTAGAACACGCAAAATACAGCATTAGAGTATTTGTTATGCATTACTCTGAAAATCTAGAACACTGGCAACACTTAGAGAATACACAACATTACTTTTAATGTTAATATATGAATTATATTCTCTAAAATGATTTGGGAAGGTAATTTGAGGGAATACTTGTTTTTCAGAATAGTCTCTTTGAGGTTAACAAAGAAAACTCCACAGAGTTGATTAAAACATACTTGGAGGATGTGGCCAAGCCTGGATGCCTAGTCAGCGATCTCAAGATAAGATCTACATATGAAATAAAACTAGGAAAATGAAATAACAGGCCCATAGTTTTGAGTCTCATACAAATAATAAAAATAATAGCTATGATTTTCTGAGTGCTGACAGTGTGCCAGGCATGGGCTAAGCTCTTTGACGCTCTTTTAATTCATCTTCACAACAAACTTAACAAGTATGTATCATGATCTTAATTTTATAAATAAGAAAACTGAAATCAAAACATTAACTAAATTGTCTGAGATAAAAGAGCTAGTTAGGGTTGGTATTTTAATCTAAGTCTGTTGAATCCAAAAACCCTGTTCCTCCACTGTAACATAGTCCTTCCAAAACACCCCTGTGACTAAGAAATCCCAGACCAAATGAGGTACAAACCCACAATCTCTGACTAATGAGACCATTACTTGATTTCTGTTCTTTTGCGATTTCTTGTAGGGAGGACTTAAAAGGGAATACTTTATGAGTCAACTGTGAAAAGAGCTGCTTCATGGAATCACCAGGTTTTGTTTTTCCATTGTATGCCCTACTCAGAAGCTTCCATAATGAAAATTACTTTCTAAAAGCATATGGCCTTTTACATTATCTTTTCCACTCATTACAAATGTTTATAATGAACAATAACTATCCTTACATTCCAAATTTGCTCATCTCAAAGAGAAGCAGCAAAGAATTATATTTTCCCTAATACCATATGACACTGGACATTGGCAAAACACACAAGAATATAAAGTATCATTTGGAATTTGGAGTTGATTGTAACCACAACTTAACTAGGGATAACATAGATCACAGATATCTTATCTGCTTCTATGATAACAAGATTATCATAGAAAAAAATCTAGAATATCAGGAAAGGCATTCATTCATAATCTACCTATCTGCTTCTTTAATTGACAGTTCTTGCTGATCATTATGTGATATAAACTGTTATGATGATTGATAAAGAAAACAGAACACTGTCTAGAGGAAATAATTTGCATGTAAAGTATCCAACTAATGAATTTTTGTGAGTCTCTGCTATGCTCTTGTTAAGTGCTTGTCATGAGTTATGACCTGTGATACTGCTAACAGCTCCTAAGATTCTGTCACCTAGACCCATCTCTATCTCTATATTATTTCAGGGACCCTAAAAGCTACAAAAGAGCCAGGTGAGGAGATTGTGCCTATGAAAGTGTCTTCGTACTGGTAACAAATATTACAATATCAAAATACCAGTGGTTATTACAGAAAAAGATTTTCACCCAGATACAAAATTTGTCACTTTCTAATTATGAGCAAAATAAAACAATTCAGTTTTCATTTTACATCTACAGCAGCTTTTGGAAAAATATTATGTGGTATGAAAAGGTTTGTGTGCTTCTCATCAGTCCAAAAAGAAAGTAATGGTGTTTACTATTGATTGATACAATGGGAAAAAATCTAAAACCTTTACCAAGTAACACTACAGACTCAAGTAAGAACATTGTAGACTCTTGAGATCCCTTTGTTCATGTTAATATCAATTCCAGTCAAGACATTTTAGTGACAATTTTAATTGTTTTACAACTGTCTTGGAAGCTTGTCATATTGCAGTATTTAGAGATGCTATCACAATAGCCTGTCTCAAGAAAGCTTCAGCAAAGCACTAAAATGAAAGCTCACCAGTTGGCAGTTACAAGTTGATAAAGTACAAATGAATTGGAAATTCACTAGGTAAATAAAAGCTCCAAGTCATTTAAAAAACAATGAAAAACTGGTCACTGCCTTCATGTGTGCGAAGTGAGTTCTAAAATAAAATCTAATGATTTTTTTAAATTAAGGACTTAGTTAAACTCTTTAGATGTTTTTACAGCAACACAGCAAAAATATATCCTTATGCCACAGACACAAAAAAATTACAACATACAACAGGCAAAGGTGTTAATGCTGCAGGTGCCTCTGAAATCCTCCTTAATCAGTCTGAAGGGAAAAGAATATTACCAAGTGCTGCCAGATCTAGTGAGAGCTGTTTACTACATGCAGCAAAACAAGCAGACCTTATCACAGGGGAGTTTGTCACCACGGCTTTCTTAATAGCCTACCCATATTACCTCATGACAACTGTGAAAGCAGCACACCCAGATCTATCCACCAAGGCTGGGTCATGGTGAACCTGAATGATCTCATCTCCTAGGTGTAGGTCTGACTGTTTCAGCCGTCTGGGCACACAATCTGAGTCCAGCAATTCATTTGGGTAGATTACACTCATGGTAAAGTTACTGGATATGCTTTCCACAGCACAGTATTTTCTCCTAATGGTGTTATTCAGATTCAGTGATGAGGCTACTGAAAGTCTTCTTTGATACATTACATCTTAACATTCAGCCTTAATACCTTATATTTTGGCCCAATCAGATGCATGATTTAGCTCTGAAGCAAATGTTGTTGAATTGGACAAAGTATTAAAGATATGATTAGCCCATGGCACTGTAGATGTCATTTCAGCACTAGCTACACAAGTAACCTTTTTGTATCTACAGATTTCACAGTTGGAGTTTCAACCTGAAATCCATGAAGATAATTTGAAATTTTCCTAAGACACACATTTGCATCATATACATTAAAAAATGCAGTGATGAGTTTCTTAGCTTATGAATGAGCAAAGCAAATGGACTGATATTAACATATCAGTAATATTTAATCTTTGTCTATGCATACATATTTTTGTAGGGGAAAGAGGGGAAATATGTTCTTATTTGAATATGGACATTTGCAGAGGTCTTATGAATATCCCTTGCAAAAATCAAGGATTTACTGGCAGATGGTGGATTACCAGAACTCACAGCAGATATGCCTTATTAATTTTCTCTGTTCTGATATCATATTCAACCTAAGATTCCTCTGTACACAGCTCTCCACGTAACCACTACTATTCTAACAGAATAGGCATGAGAAATAAAAGTCTATATGCTGGCTACATGGTGTGGCTCATGCCTGTAATCCCAACACTTTGGGAGAGTCTGTCTCTAACAAAAAAGAAAAAAGAAAAACATATACATGTCATACCCAGTCTACTATGTATAAAGCAGCACACACTGGATCTCATTTGATTTTTTAAACCATTTTAGTCTTATATAATATAAATATTGTTAATAAAATGAAAATATTAATTGCAGTAGAAGAAAGCTAGAATATTCAGGAAGAAGAAGGAATAGAATTATTTCCAACTACAAAGGATTTAGATACCTTCTCTATTAGCATCCCTAGCACCTAAGTGTCCATAACTTCACTTCAAATTCAACATTCGGTTTAACAACATAGTTTTACTTGCTAAACTTCTTCCATGATTGCACCACTCAGTACAGGGCACTGGGAAATCACTATTAACTCTCTTCCAAAACATACAAAATTAGCCTTAGTTTCTCTTTTAATGTAATTTCTAGATACTTATTAATAAACACCATAGATCCAATGTAGAATTTAAACAACATGCATAATTATGGTTGAGCCACTTCACCTAAGGCAGTCATAGCTAGTTAAGCATTTGTACATAGAATGTTGAATATTTGACCTAAGTCAACCCAGGGAAGTTCTCTAGGGCTTAGTCTAGACTGGTAGGGCTCTGTTTGACCCTAAACTTTTAAGCACACTGAGACATTCATGTCAATGTGAAGGACAACGGGGGGAAGACTACTTGCAGGTTTTGGGATGCCCCAAGACAGGAAACAGAATGAATACACACTGGTTGATAGGTTTCCAGGAAACAAATTAAGCTGAGCCAAAAATCTGCCTTAAAAGCCTTATTAGGCAAAAATTATTGTATGTAGTCCACCTTTTCTTAGAGTCAGAACTTTTTTAAAAACTATGTTCTACTGAAGTGATTCTTAAAGTACTTCATGTCTCATTGTTATTTTATAGCAGGCCAGAGGGTTTTTTGAGCTAAAATGTCAGGTTTATAATTAGGATTCCCATGATATAAAGTTTATCTTGACTAAAGATATGGGTAGATTGTCAAAGATTTTAAATCTGTAATACACCAGAAAATTAACTGATAGTATGAAAGATCCCGTGCAGATTTGGTATATTAGATAAATCTGCATTGGATCTTTCATATCATCAATTAATAAAAAGTAGTGGAAAATTAATTGATAATATGAAAGATTAAATGTAGAGTTGCTATATTAGATACATCTGCATTGAATACTTCATATTATCAATTTTTCACTACTTTTTTCTTTTCACTTTTCTAATAAACTAATAAGTTGTTTTGAACAGTGGACTGTAACATTTAGAAGGCAAAGCTTCTAAAATTGGATAATTTGTTTAAATAAGAGATTGAATTTTGGCCTAATACCTTTTAAAATTATATGGACGTAATTATGATAGCCTTAGTATCACCACTGAGATATGAGTCAATGGCTTCCATCTTGAGTTGTATTAATACTTCAGTACAACCATTTATATTTCTGATATTTCCAGCATCTAGGGCGTAGTCACACCTCTCCTAAGTACACTGACTTATTCTCTTTTCAGTTATAGGATTAAGTCTACATTTAAAATAATATATTTTAATATTTTTATTATTAATGTTAACTCTAAATGGAAAACTTAAATGTTATAAAAACATATACAACCAAAATTTATAAAAAGCCATTCTCATTTGTTGGATGACTAATAGAATGTAACATTGTGATTGCTTCTTTTTATCAAAAAAATAAGCTATTCCTATGATTATATTTTATCTCCATATTTTCTGTTATTTCACAGAAATATTTATCAAAAATATAATGTTTTAGAAAAGGGCTTCGATATCTGATATATACAAAATACGACATTTGGATAAAATATTATGAATAAAAACAGATTTAAACTGTCTGATAAAGAGGAAATTACGTCAGTTGAAAATGTTCTTTTAATCTCAGGGTGAAAATCTCATTTATTCAGGATTATTATTATTTCAGAATTCATGATAATTAGGGCAATAACTAATTGAAGTTTATGTTTATATATTATCTGAAAAGTTTCACTTTTAAACTCTTCCCCTTACATCTTTTTATCCCTTAATAAGAGTGTACTTTTGTTTGAGTGAGCAGCAATGGGTCCCTGGAATTATAATTTATGTTTAAACACATTAAATAGGTAACAACTGAGCTCCTAATTTGCCCATAATTAATGTATTTTACCAGTTACTTACTTCTCACTTGGTTTGTTCCACAAATGGGTATGGTCCTTAGGCAGAAAGCGGGATAGACTCCTACTGCTTATTATGGATCTGCTACATGTGTGCTTAGAATATGTTCTTAACCATTTGTACAAAAATAGTTATTGAGAGCTACCCCTTTGAAGATTACTATGCTAGGCTTTAGGGAACTCAGCAATAAACAAAATAAAGTCTCTGGCTCAAAGCTAAGTTTCTATTTGGAAATCAATCCAATAGGTATGTTACATTGCCTAAAGATAAAACAGCCATTTTAGTAATAAAGAACTCCACCGAAATCTGTAGAAGTATAGCTAATCCAAAAGAGGCTGGTGGTCAGGAAACCTATTGTCATAGTGATAAAAGGACCTCCTAGTAAGGGGTTTGACAATGCACACGGGTCATTTGTTTTACCATCACTATACTTTTATGTTTTTAAAAAGCATATATTTTGCTGTATTATGGTACCAATATTCATGTTAATTATTTATCTAGTTTACTGTAAAGAATATGAGTAAACTGTACACATATATTTAATCAGTACCATATAGTTATTTTGCCTGAAAATACATGTTTTAACATTGTATGTTTTTTTCTAACTTGATTATGCTAGTTCCAAAATATTTTCGACTCCTATTTTTGTTTTGTTTCAATCCAGAAGTCATGTCTTGACTACTTCAAGACATAAAAAAACTTAAAAAAAAAAGAGAACAAAACGACAAATATTTCTTTCAAGTTGAATAATAAATAGAGCCTAACAAGCATTTAAGAAAGTACATTAGAAGATACAATTGTCAATATTACTCTAGCCATTTCTCCTTTGAAATTTCCCTCTTCTGTTCCATCCACTCTTTTTCTTTCACATTTATTCATTTAACCCTTGCAAGGGACTGAGTATCTGAGTCCCTCCAAAATTTATATGTTGAAACTCTAGTTCCTGTGTGATAGTATTTGGAAATGAGACCTTTGGGAGGTAATTATGTCAAGAGGTAGAGCCCTCATGAAAGGGATTACTGTCCTTACGAAATGAGGCCAGAGAAATAGGAATCTGTCTTTTCACCAGGCAGGGATACAAGATGAGGTCAGCAATCTGCAACCCAAGAGAGAACTCTCACCAGAAACTGACCATGCTGGAACTCGGACTTCTAACCTCCAGAACTGTGAGAAGTAAATTTTTCATAGGTTTATAAGACACCCAGTTTATAAAATTCTACAGTAGCAGCCCAAACTGACTAAGACAATCATGATTCAGATTCTCATTATCTTAGGTCAGAATTACAGAGATAACTTTTCTAGTTTATCTTCTTGTGTCTGAATTCCCCTTCACCATGCATTCTTAATAAGGTTTGTGGACAAAATTTCCCCTTGACTTTAAAAAATCTCAGTAACATGAGCCATTTCTGTGCGTATACAACCTTCCCCTATTACTCCACATATACCCACCCATCTTTACTCTGATCAAATTCCTAATATCCTAATATTCAGTCGAATCTAATTGCTTTCAAATAGTTGTTCTGCAGTTATATTTCAGACATAGTGCTGGGAGTTTGAACTACAAAGAAAAGGCATAGTCACGCCTTCAGTCTGGTTGGGGGTCTCTTAGTCCATCCAGGCTGTTTTAACAAATTTATTGGGTAATTTATGAAAAATAGAAATCTATGTCTTATAGTTCTGTGGGCTGGAAAGACCAGGAAGGAGGTTCCAGTATATACAGTATCTAATAAGGCCTTGCTCTCTGCTTCCTAGATGGTGCCTTGTTGCTGCATTCTCACATGGCAGAAGAAGCAAGAACACTCCCTTCAATCTCTTTTATAAAGGCACTTATTTTACTCCTATTCCTGATGCTAGAGCCCCCATGATTTAATCACTTTCCAAAAGGCCCCACCTGTTAAGCTATCACATTGTATATTGAGTTCCAAAATATGAATTTTTGAGAGAAAACAACATTCAGACCATAGCAAGGAGAAAAATAAGTGACCCCAGCACAGTACATACACTGAGAGAATGAGGGACACCTAATTCAGTTTTCCGTAAGTCAGATCCCATGATAGGTAACACAAGAACTTTCTGTTACATCCACTCATGGTGTTATTTTCACTTGGAAGGTTTTTCCACGTTCCCTCCAAATTTCATGATACTCAAATATGTTGTGAATAACCCAGATATCTTTGCTTCCTTTTACATACAAAACACAATCCAGCAATTACATTTTACTTTTTTAAAATCTGGAAAAAGTAGAAATCACTGGCAAATAGTCTCCTTAAAGTTAAAATTCAAACAAATAAATTCAGAAAATTACTATTCCACTTCAAACTGCCACTGGTGACAAATACAACTGTGAACATTTCAAAATCGAGACACTAAGAGGATTAAAATAAGGGAATTTTCTGTGTCTACCATGCCTCAGATAGATTTCATCAGCTTCTCAGGGAGCAGATTTTGAAATTATCACCAGACAGAACACCTTAATTAAATGTTGTTAGTTGACATATATATAAATATATTTAGATAGACTCTAATAAACTGTTACAGTGCCAACTTTGTAATTTACAATTAATAGCTTCCTTTTAAAAAATTAAGATCCTGAGGTAACAAGCTGCTTCAGACACTATAATAAGCTGAATAATGCCCCCCCTACCCCCACCAAATATCCAGGACTTAATCTCTGAAACCTGTAAATGTTAACTTTTTGGCAAAAGGGAGTTTCCCAAAAAGATTAGATTAAGTTAAAGGTCTGGAGATGAGGAGATTATACTGATTTATCCAGGTGAGTCCTAAATGTAACCCATTTGTGTCCTTGTAAGTGGAAGGTAGAGGGAAATTTGACCACAGAGGCAGAAAACAATGTCACTACTAAATAAAAATGAGATACTGCTGACTGTAAAGATTGAAGAAAGGGCCATGAGCACAAAATGCAAAGAACACAGCCCTAGAAGGTGAAAGCCAAGAGAAGTGATTCTCTCCTCAGAGCCTTTGTAGGGAGAACAGCCCTGCAGTCATACTGATTTTGCCTCAATGAAGCTAATTTCAGACTTCTGATTTCCAGAACTGAAAGAGAATAAATGTGTATTGTTTTAAGCCAGAAAGTTTGTGATGATGTTTTACAGCAGCCATAGAAAACCAACACAAACACTACTAAAAATAGTTCCATGTTCTTGATTACCTTGGAGCATTAACCAGGAATATTAACGTTGTGGAGCTCATAGATGTCAGTTTAAGAAACGCTTAGCAGAAATTGCTGTTCTAGTGATATTTATTCCTATCAGCATATGTGAGACACTGTAAACATACCTGTTTATAATACTAGACACAAAGTATGTGCTCATTAACTACTTGATTATTTTCTTCCATTCACATATCCACATGTGTACCCAGGAGTGACTCTTTTCATAAATGACCTATCACCGGATAAAAATATATAATATAATAATAAAGTCACATATATTTTCCTTCACATATTTTCTTCAATTTCTTCCAAGCCTAGTATAGACTCACCTCACTATGCTAGAAAATCAGCCATAGATTCAGCCAGGATGTATAACACCTGCCAGATATGCTTCAGTTCTTTGGAGGATATTGCTGAGCAGGTAGGTAAAGGTGAAGTAGTGACTGAAATTTATTGGGAATAGATAGAAAACTCCGTACACATCATTGATTTTTATATGTTCCAAAGGCTTAGGTTTAAAAGTCAGTAATCATGGTAAGGGAGAGGTGGCAAGACATTTAAATGGATGCAAAATTTTCTTTAGAAGAATAGAAGTACTTTGGAAAAAGTAAACATTTGTAACAGAGAAATAAAAAGGGACCACTCAATTTCACAGGAAGCAGTCTCAAGAGACCTTCTGTGGCCTGAGATACAAATGGCCTGGCTGACAGGAGAACTGAAAATACAACGAAGCAAAACAGATCACCTATAAAATGAACACAGTGACTTTCTCAAGTAGACAGTGTTATAAGGTTGATTGACTTGTTTCTGGCTTTCCTAATTTGCAGAACACTAATTTCACCAGGAAAAGACATAAAACTTCAAATGCTAGAAAGTATAGTTATTTATAAAATTTACAGAATCACTATGAAATATTACCAAACAAAACTCCAAATGACCAAATCATCATGTAGAAATCATAACCCATAGTGGGCTCAACTCCCTTACTTTGTTAGTTAAATAAATTAGGATGAAACCCAGTGAAGTGACAGAAAATAAAATGAAGCAACTTTATTTAAAAGAGCGTAATATAAATATTTCTCAAAATATAGAGTACACTTGATATACAAAGGCCTGAGGATTATTTGAACAATTAAATCTTCGATGCCATTCAGCAACAGTTACCAGAGGTTAGTGATCTTATTTTCCATAACTAAGGACAATGTAAGGCAGAGATTTCATTTGCAGGAAAATGAACTAGAAAAAATCTTATTAGGAATGCTCTTCAGCTTGAAGTGCAACCAAAGAGCTCAACAGTGCCTGTCAAGAACAAAGTGAGGTCTCTAGTCTTCATTAGCTTTACAGGTCAAACACTGAACTTGCTGTGACTAAGAAATGAAGAAATTCATTCAGTTGTTTTAAGATATATGAATATCACTTTCCATCTTTAGTTTCTATAGTATCTCAGCACATTTGGAAGACAACGTGCAGTTATTTACCCTTTCCTGTTATCACGATTGCAGTATAATTTCCGGAAATGTTCTCAAAGGAGTGAAAAAAAAAAGCCATACATTTAAATTTGCTTGACACATGTGTTTTGCTAGTAAACACCAATATGAGTATTTTTAAATATTTCTGGTACTCTATAAATGACAAGTAGTGCACCCAATACAAATTAGCCTTATTGAGACAAAACCACATAAAAGGCAATGCTTTCCTGCCATTACCTCCGACTTTTACAGTCACATGGGGTCCATGGAGTTCAGAAAACATTGCAAAATGTTTTCAAAAGGCTTGAGTTACAAGTTCAAATTATTTCAGAGGTTAGGAACTATGGGATCTGTGACAAGATGAAGATACGCTCTACTTGAAGGCATTCAAATTTAACTTTAATTCTACTGGCAAGAGAGAGGCTGTCTTTGTGTCAATTTTGCCCTATGACTATGGATTATCATTTCTGACATTCCTGCCATAGAAGTTACTTTCTAGGATTTGTTAAAAAGATCGAAGCCTACACTTCATAATAAGATATAAATACTTACTATCCATGCATAATAGTGTATATAGAGCATGTTCTGATGCAAATCCTTAAAAATTAAATGGTGCTAAGTCTTCAGGAACACAACTAAGACACTGTTGTTAGCACAGTCCAGAGTACCTTTTCTGGATCACATTAGGCCAGCTCAACCCAGGCTAATCAGAAATGTCTACTTCTTGCCAATAGTAATGTTTATTATTAATACTTAATATAAAACAGACTTTGCATTTTTACTTAAAGTACTTACTACTGAAGTTTTATCTTTAAATCCAGCCTCCAGAAATGTGAGAAACAAATTCTGTTGGTCATGGGTCACCTAGTCATAGCAGCCGTAACAGACTAAGATATGACAATTTTGCCTGATGCTTCATGTATTACAACTTTTTTCCCATTCTGGCTTTTTGGAGTGTGAATTATTCCTAGCTCTGTCTGAGCTCTGATAATTGTCCTACCCATTTCTTTCCAATGACACGTTTTTTTTAGCACTGAGTAGTTTCTTCACAGACATGCTCATTAATACTGAACCAAAGATTGGAGCAAAGCCTTCTGTCAACCTCTGAGCTCTTTTGTGCAATTCTCTGGTCTCACATGCATGGCCGCATCAATTCTAGACACCTTCAACTCCCCAAATACTCTGTCTCCTAAATGCAGGAAGATAACTGAGCTCTGTTTAGGTTCCTTCTCTCTGAACTTCAGCCTGGAAACTCTGCAGACATCAAGCAACAGCAATTGTAGGGCTGGCCTCGTTTGTTTCTCATCACCCCAAGCTTACTGTACTGTGACACCTACAGTCCAGTGTTTGAAAGCTGTTGTTTTACATATTGTATCAAGATTTTTAGTTGTTTAGGGCTACAGAGTAAATCTGGAAGCCATGGTTGCAGATAAATGGAAGTCCTTCCTAAGGTTTTATAGTTGATAAAGGAAAGTCCTTTCTGAGGTTTTATAATCAGATGTCTGATTAAGTCATGCTTGTTTTGATGGGTTATTTTTTCCTGTGAATGAATAATGCTTCTGGTCTGTGTTTCTAAACTACGCTTTCTAAGAAATTCATGATCATTGGCATGTGAGGAGGAAATATAGAACCTTTTGGGTAGAAAGAGTCTCTCCCTAACAGGACTGGGAAGTAGGAGAATTCTCACGGCAACACATCCCGTATAACAACATTAAACAATCTCAAGTCTTTGTGAGGCTTTGTTTCAGCATAAAACTTGCCCTGCGTAGTACCCAGTTCATAGCAATGTAGCAAATAAATAAATCACATATACTGATTAGAACTTCGTTACTCAGTCTGAGTAGAACAAAACATAAAATAAAAAATAATAAACTCATGCTCTCAAAATGTAACACTACAATATTGAAACTATTTTGAATTCTACTCCTCAAAATTAAAAAGATTTGAGATTAACAAGTTATATATTTATTCAGCTTTATTCCATTAACAATGCCCAATTCTATCTTTTTACAAAAAGGTAGATGAATCTTTTCAAGAGTTCATAAAATTCCAACCAAGTTAAATTTTTAATCACTTTTCAGTCCCTAAATACAAAATAATTAATTAAATAATAATTAATTTATATTATTTTTAAGGATATTAGGGCTGAAAAGTGATTAAAATTCACAGTATAGTAATCTGGGAATGAAGATAATCTGTAATTACTGCCAGTAATCTGGCAGTAACTTCATGCATTTTTTTCACTGTTGTATTACCAGTTCCTACAACAATACATAAACATTTGTTAAATGAATACTTTAAGCACTCAGGATTAATATTGGCACATAATAAATGTTCAGTAAAATTATGAATAAGTTTTTATTATCATAATAATTATTATTAACTTGATTTTAGTATGCTAAGATACCAAATTATTCCAAGGACCTTCATTTTCTGCATGGATATATGGAAATCAGATAAAAATAGAGAAACACTCTTAACACTCAACATAAGGAACTCTATCTATCTAAGACCACAAACTGAGTGAGTTAGGATTAATTTCAGTTATCACCTGCAGGTAATATTACCCATCCAAATATGTAATTTGTTGTTTTTGATAAATATGTTTTAAGCAATCTGAACTATTATTTAAGTAATGTGGTGGTTTGTTGAGTTAAGATATTTTATTGAATGAAATTCTCTGGAGTTGCAGAATCAAGCTTTATATATTTTAAAATACACAGGAGAACTTACAGAAAGTGTGAAGAATAATGTGTGCTGAAAATTAAATTTATTAAAAAGCAAGAACAGATAAATTAGTCTGTCAAATAGAAATATTTGAAATTTTGAAAGATAAACATTAATATAAGTTGATAATACTAAAAGGAAAGGTGGAGCATTAATACAAAATGAGACAGATTAATTTGAACCAAAATGTAGAAAATGCTCCAGTTTCAATTCATGCTTTTATCCTAATGTAAATCATTGTTATGAAGTAGCTACCTGCCTATGTAAAACTTTGCTAAATTACATTACTCATCTCTTACATTCAAAGTGATATAATGTACTCACATAAACATCTAAAGTAATGCAAATAAAACATAATACACACGTAATAAACACCACTTTTTATGAACCACTCTATGAGACAATAGAAGAAAAAAATTAAAGACATAAGAATGCTGTCAAAAGGCTCAAAATCAGAAAGATTCACACATGTAGACAAATACGTATATTTCACTATGATAAGTACCATATTACTGTACTTTCTAGATTTTAAATGTCATGGGCCAGTGCAATTTTAATTTCCAAAAAATTAAAAGGTTGTCAACTTGCCTTCTAACATTACTGCATAGATAGTATCCAAATATCAATCACAGTAAAACAGCATCATCATTAAGGAAAATTTCTTACCATTTAATAAATTCAACTTCATGGAAAACTAATTTTTCTGCCCTTATATTTGTAATAATTCAAATTTCAGTACAAACTGACACATCATTGTTTTCAGCAACATTGCTAAAATAGTAGTGTGATAGGTACATGGAGAAGGACATGATTTGTTCAATTCTGGGAGCAGCTCCGCTGGAGGTAGACATTTAAACTACAAATCAAGATGAGGAATAAAGGAGAAATAGCAGATTTAGGGGGGAATGTAAGGTTGTAAGTGACAAAGCCAACACTGCAAAGGTTGACAAAACAAGGGAAAAAAGACAAGGAGCACTAGTCATTGACAGAAGAAAAGTGGAGAATCTACTATAAAGAGTAAATGGAGAAAAAAAGCACTGTGTTCTATGACATGAAACAGACAATCTCGGGAACTGCAATATTATGTGTAACCTTAAAAGTCACTGGACTTCTTAATACTCTGTAACTCTCCCTTTGGAGCCTCAAGAGATTTTTCTAGCAAGCTTAAGACATCTAAACTCAGGAAAATGAATGGAAGTTAGGAAGAGTTGAGGAAGTCCTTGATGCCACATGTCAAGCATTGATTGACAGCCCATGTCCCTGTGCTAAAGGCATACCAAGTGATGTGGTCCAGCTACCCTTAACTTAGGGGAGGAGACATTTACTTCCTATAACACTCCATCTCCATTCACAGTTTTAACTAAACCAAATTAAGAAGAAGTTACATCTGAATTCAAGAAGAAATTCTATATTTTGCCAAATATGTTTTATTATAAATACCTCCCATAGGTATTATAACCACAAAGATGAAATAACCTAAATATCTAACCAAAAAACATTTTATACAGATATTCATCATAAAAGTAAAATTAGATTGTCAAATATTTTTCAGAATACATAATTTATTAAAAATATATCAAGTAAAAAGGATACAGGACTATTATATATATAATATATATTTGTATAAAATATTCATTAAATACATATTATATATTCACTATTAGATACAAAGATACACACACACACACACCCCACAAAGAATAAAACAAAAAAGAGCAGAATATCAGCTGTTATGCATTCATTTGGGGTTACGGACTTTTAAGAATGTCTTTTCAAAATTTATTGATTTTATTAAGTTTCTATAATGAATATGGATAATATTTGTAACAGGAAAATAATATAGTATTTCTAGAGCACACTCTGCCAATATGTAAATTTTATGACATGTAAATGGTTAATTCTTACTGTATAGAAAACTTGGTAGTTCAAAATGTCTAAAGCAATGAATTTTTACTTAATTTATAAAATAAATAATTGGTTTCTTATAACCAATGTATTCTTCCTTTTGGCCACTGCTTCATGTGAGTTAGTCTGCTAAAATCCTATCCTTATCATCTGGCAAAAAAGTATGAGGAATGAAAAGTTATTAAAATTATCCTTTTCCTCAAAAACAGAAAAGCAAACAATGATTGTACAGCCTTCATACTATTCTCACTAGGGTTTAAAACAATACACAATAAAACAATACAAAAGCAAAACAAGGTCAAAATGAAACACTTCTCACTCAACCTATACATCAATTATGCACTCATTTTTCTGATTGCTAATATATATTCTATGCACTTCAAAAATAATAATAATTTCTTATGTGTAATTATCAGTATTAAGAATCAATTCTATTCTAAATCTTGCATTGAAATGCAGGGTGGCAGATGCACAATTTACATATACCAGATAAGGAAAAAAAACAACCCACTGTTTTTGAAGAAGTATCCTATCAAAGACAGTAGAGTGTTATTATGACACCACTGTGCTTTATTCTTATCCAACTTAGGCCAATTTTTTCTGTTAATAGAAGGCATCTTTGCAAATTTGGGGGTAGTAAGTGTTAAATGGACGGGTGGATAGTTAGATTGAGAGACAGATGATAGAGGGAGAGATTGAGAGAAACTACGGATAGATGATAGGGAGAAAAATAGATAAAAACAAATAGATTGGATTTAAAGTGAAAGAGAGAAAGGGGGGAAAGAGAGATGATGATAATAAATACACCAGTATTTGGTTTCTACATTTTCATAAAATCAAAAATATATCACCTCTACCATCAACAGTTCTCTTATTCTTCATGACTCCCATGCCAGTCCACTCTGACTGCTTGGGAGAAAGTGTCTTTGCTATTGGGTGGCAGAAAGAGAGGAAGAGATAGCCACATATGAGGAAAAAAAAGGAATTACTATTCCTTACCATAGTTGGCCAAATATCTCACTTTCTTTTTATCTCCCAATACAAAAACTGTTGCAAAATACAAGTAAAAGTCATGGCAATACCACTATATAATGAAATAATAACAGATGATATATGTTAAAATTTTCAAGTCATAAAATAATTCTTGAAAGGGCCTTGGACAGTAACAGGCAAAAAAAGCCCTACTGGAATTATTTTGTGTTGAAGCAAAGGGGAGATTGTTATTTTCTTCTAAAGTAACTTCAGAGGCAGAAAAGCCCTCGGAAGTATAATGCAAATGAGGGCAAAATTAGTTTGTAAAGAATTTATACTCACATTTTTCAGGAACACCTTTACAGTGTAAGGTAGACACATTTATATCTTTGCTTTTAACAACATACTTTCTTTAATAGCAAAATTTATACCAAAGTACATCCTGGACCACAGCACACTGATGTCAATGGAATGTTTAGCTACAGTGTGAAGAAGACCACTGAATTTTAGTAATTGACCTCACTGATAACGTGAGAACTGCTACTGATTACAGCAAGTAAGGAAAACAAACTATAAACAAACAAACATTTTCTCCATCAACTGACATTGCACTCACAGTGGTCCATTAGTTTAAAGAAGGAAAAGAGGCCGGGCGTGGTGGCTCACGCCTGTAATCCCAGCACTTTGGGAGAGTGAGGCGGGTGGGTCACCTGAGGTCAGGAGTCCGAGACCAGAACGGCCAACATGGTGAAACCCCATCTCTACTAAAAATACAAAATTAGTCAGGTGTGGTAGGGGGTGCCTGTAATCCCAGCTACTCGGGAGGCTGAGGCAGGTGAATCGCTTGAACCCAGGAGACGGAGGTTGCAGTGAGCCGAGATCATGCCATTGCACTGCAGCCTGCTGGGCGACAGAGTGAGACTCAGTCAAAAAAAAGAATCAGCACTTTTAAAAAAAAAGATTTATGCTCAGTGTGTTCGTGAATCTTGCATCACTTTGCTTTCCTATTACTGATGATTACATCATTAGACATTTTATTTTAGAAAACTTGTATAAAATATGCAGTAGTTAAGTATATATCAAAGAATATGCTCTACTGGACAATTAAATAATTTAGCTTATGCTCCTTGTTCTAAGTGGCTACCAAGCTTTTCACATTGCTGCATACTCAGATTCTCATGTTCTCAGGTTTTTATTTTTAACTGTAGTGGCAGAAGAGATGCCACTTGAAGACTAAGGAAAATATCTAAGTAAACATTATCATACCCCATCAATAAATTGCTCCATTACATAACATTCGTATGTTTTATATGTATGCATTAATTGAAAAAAAAGCTAATACAACTTGAATAAGAAAAAAATATATAAGAAGCAATTCTTTTGTTTCTTTCTGCTTGGAAATCCATTCTGAAGCCAGGACATATAATTTCAGCAAGCAGGTCTCCACGGGTTCAATGAGACTATTATTAAGTTTATTATTACTAATTTTAGGAAGAATTCCACTAAACAATTCTTCAAGTATTTGAGCAAATACATTATTCTGAATTGTTAACTATCTATATAATTGGATGGTAGTCTAATCAAGTGTGAATAAAAAATCCCACTTTTTTTATATGAAATGAATTATCTATATTATATATAATTACATATTCATATATATATATAGTTTCACAATACTTCTTAATTTTTTCCTGATTGCTAATATTAATTACTTTAAATATCCATTCTGAGATTGTGAGGCTCTGGTCGTATTATTAGAGCTGTTTGATCTATAATTAAGTAGCTACAAATTGCAGAATAGCTCCTAAATATTTTTCTTGTTTTATCACATTATGTGTAGTCCATATGTGTTTTCCTCCCACAACAGTTGAAATTCCTTTATGGTCAAATAAACTGCCTTCTGAACACACATGCTTCTCCCAGGGTATGAGATATACTTAATCCCTACTCAGTATCCTAGTATTCTGATATCTTCAGAAATGCACCAAAAATACAAGTTTTATTTTTGGCTCAGTTAATTTGATATTTATTTCTCATATTTTCCTTTCTCTCCCAAAGTCTGAATCTTAATTAAGAATGCAAAGGCAAAGACACAAAGCAGGTATCTTCAGTTTCTTTAGTTCCAGGGCTTTGATAATTCATGTGTTACCAACCTGACTTAGCAGGCAAATGTGATCTCAGCAGGCCTTCATTCACACTTGATATGCAATTGCAGGAAGACAGGTAACATGTGAAAGTAGGAAGTCCTTAGGCACCAAGGATATTTTCATACAACTTTATCTTAATTGGCTTTTGGTTATTTTCACACATATACTTTTGGAAATTCTATTCTGGATGTTTGAGACACTGCACTTTTTCCAGTTGTTCTGCTCTGTCTCTGACTAGACTTTCTCTATGGCTTTGGCTTCTTTTCCTAATTTGGATTCATCTGTGGCTTTGCTATATCTGTTTCCCCAGCTGAGCTCCATTCGTGGTTTCACTACTGGGAGATAGCCTGGTGTAGCAGAAATAGCCTTAAGGAGGACATCAAGGAAGGACTGTAGTCCTGTCACTAATTGTATGATCTTAAATAAATAATTTAACCTTTATAAGTCTCATTTCCTCATTTACCTCCCCACACAGTTATTAACATTGGCATCAATCCATGTAGTTGCAATTCAAATCTGAAGTCATCAACCTTTTCATATCTTTCATTACCTTCAAAAAATAACGCTCATTGAGGTAAGACTGATTAAAGAAGGTTTTTGGAGAAAATTGTACTTGATCTTGGTCTTTTAAGTGATTCCTATTTCCTTTCTTTGTAAGTTCTTAGGCAGAACAAAATAAATAGCAGTACATTTATTGAAAGCTTGCTATATGTCATGTAGTACTGTGTGTGATTTACATACATTAATTTAAAATCCTACCAAACCAAAACAAAATTTTGAGGAACTGAAATAAATTCAATGTGCCTAGATCACAGAAAGTAAGAGGGAAGATGGCATAAAATAGGAACTCCTATTAGGTTGCTGCAAAAGTAATTGTGGTTCTTGACACTGAAAGTCAAATGGCAAAACCACAATGACATTTGAACCAACCTAATAATATATGTAAGTAGAGTGATATCATAATTAATCTACCTTCAGTGATGCAAACGGATTGTAGTGAGCCACAACTGGATGCAAAAGAGACCAGAAAAAGACAATTGCTCAAATATAGCTAATCCAAGCTTTCTCCTACTGCTTTGTCAAGTTTCTCTCAGTTACTTGTGATGTTATGTTCCAATTATAATAACATAAGCACAGTTTTGTACTTAAATCAAGCAAAAATAAGACAAATATCAAATTATAGGCTGGGCTCAAAACTATGAACTCCAAATGAAAGTTGAGTTTTTTTTTACATGAAAGCATGCCAAAATTATTAGTGGAAGTATCTCAAATAAAGATTTAAATGGTATAAATACTTTTACTTTCTTGCATCTAATTAAAATTGTTAGCATAAATACTTCTCAGTTCAGAAGTTTTCAAAAACTATAAAAGAACTACATAGAAATGCCTATAATTTAATAATACATATGCTTTAAGAAGAATGAGAAATAGATGGGGCCAAACTCTTTTCTAAAAACCTTCTTCTAACTCTCAAAAAAAACCATAAGATAAAGCAATTTATTTTTGAGTATTTAAAGGAAGTTTGCATTTTGAATTTTCTAAATGTTTAGTCACTTGTGTCTTTTTTGAGACAGGGTCTCACTCTGTCACTCAGGTTGGAGTTCAGTGGCATGATCATGTCTCACCGCAGCCTTGATCTCATGGGCTTGGGTGATCCTCTCAGTTCAGCCTCCAGACTAGCTGAGACTCCAGATGCAGCCGCCATACCTATCTAATTTTTAAATATTTTTTTGAAGCAACAGTGTTTCACCATGTTGTCTATGCTGGTCTCAAACTCTTGGACTCAAGTGATTCTATTACCTCAGACTCCCAAAGTGCTGGTATTACAGGTGTGGGCCACCACACCCAGCCTAGACACTTTTGTTATACATGAAATAATATGAAAAGTGTTAGTGTTGTCACACTAACAAGAAAGTACACAGCTGCTGCCACCAAACTTTGACATTGACCATGTACATGCCAGCAGGTATATTCATTAAACATCATGGAACACAGACAAAACAAAATAAACAACAACAAAACTTTATTGCCCCATTAGGAAGAAACTATTTTTAAAAGTGCTCTAAATAAATTTCAAACTAAAAAGAATACAGACTCTTATAAAAATATTTGATGTATTTTGTAAATCTATGTATCTGCCTAAATAAACCTCCATTTCTATGTCTTAAAGCAATATCTCTTAACAATTCAAATCTGAAGGCATCAACCTTCTCATATTTTCTATCACCTTAAAAAAATTAACCCTCATTGCGGCAAGATTGATTAGAGAAGATTTTTGGAGAAAATTATATTTGATCTTGGTCTTTAAGTAATTCCTATTTCCTTTCTTCATAAGTTCTTAGGTAAAACAAAGTAAATAGCAGTACATTTATTGAAAGCTTGCTATATGCTATGTAGCACTGTGTGTGATTTACATATATTACCTTAATTTAAAATCCTACCAAGCAAAAACAAAACTTCAGGTAACTGAAATAAATCCAATGTGCCTAGATCACAGAAAGTAAGAGGGAAGCTACATAGATTTACAAAAGTCATCATCATTGGACTATGTCTTTCACCAGGACTCTGAGCCAAGGGGAATCTTGGAATGGCTCATGACCTAAGAGGACAAATCGTAAAGAAAATCCATGGCTCATTTGTATCATAGGAACATGTTGCGGCAAGTTCAGATTTAGGTCAATAGTCCTAATTTCCATCATATTCTGTAAAATAACTGCTATTGAGAAATATTTACGAGATAAAATAGATTAAAAAAAAAAACTACCATCTATCTTCATACCAGTTATGGAAAGCTGTGGATATTCTTGCTGATAATTACATTCAGGAGTGAAAAACAAACAAAAAACTACTTTATTAAGATATTAAACTGGTAAGTTTACACTCTTTCATTTGTAAGCTTCCCTAAGATGATATCGTATCTCATTTTTTATCCTTATTGCTTTTGTTAGGCTCCTGTTGCTCCAAATGATATCTGTTTTTTTGTTTGTTTGTTTGTTTTTAAGTATTTTTATGGCTTCTCTGTAACTTTGAACATGTTCTTTTAAACCTGGACCCTTCCCGCTGATTTTCCACCTATTGAGATCCCATGTCGTTTTACGATATTCTAATTACAAACATAACCTATTCCATAAGATATTCCTAAATTAAGTACTCCTATTTTAACATTCCCCTACTACCAAAAATACCAGTCATTCTACAAACAAAAGAACAAACAAAAATTCTGTAGCAGTTCAAACACACCATTACAATTGTTTGCTTCCCTTTTTCTGCTATGACTTCTAGTCCTTCTGAAGATTTTGTGCAGCTGGAGTACTTTAATTCAAGATTGGGTACTCAGTTGATAAGGCTCCCTTCAGAAGTTGCCCTCAGACAGAGTCAGGAGCTCCTTCCTTGAGCAGTCTCAATGCCTTGTCCTTATTAGTGTTACTGCTCAGAACCCATACTATAATTATTTGCTTAAACATGTGTCTTTCCAGGTAGACTTAGTTTACAGTGTGAGGCACTGTGATAAACATTCATTTATTATTCAGTAAGTAGATATTTAAGTGTCTACTATTTTCCAGGCTCTGGGCTAGACTCTTGGAATACTTTGATAAACAAGACAGATCTAGTCATGCATCCTTTAACAATACAGACACCTAGTTATGTGATTTCATTGTTGTGCACATATCATAAGATGTACTTACACAAACTTAGATGGTACAGCCTGTGGCACACCTATGCTCTATGGTATAGCCCATTGCTCCTAGGCTACAAACCTGTACAGAATGTTATTGTACTGATCACTGTAGACAATTTTAACAGAATACTGTAACACAATGGTAAATGTTTGTGTATCCAAAAATATCTCTATATTTAAAAAAAGAAACTAAAAATTAGAGTATGAAAGATAAAAAATGGTACACCTGTATAGGGAGGGCCTTTGCCTTGTTGGGAGCTTGCAGTACTGGAAGATGCCTCGGGTGAGTCAGTTAATGAGTGTTGAATGACTGTGAAAGCCTAGGAAATTACCGCACACTACTGTAGATTTTATAAACACTGTACACTTAGGCTACACTAAGTTTATTAAGAAATAAAGCAATTGGGCTATGACGTTATCATGGCCAAAATGTCACCAGGTGATAAGAACTTTTCAGCCCCATTACAATTTTGCAAGACCAGCCACCAACGTATATAGTTTGTCATTGACTGAAATGTTGTTACATGGCACATAACTATAGTTTCTAAATCTCATGGAGCTTAATGGGGTCTGAGAGAGAAGAACTGTTAATCAAATATTCACTCATATACCTAAAAATTATAACTGGTAATTAATATAAGAAAGAGTAAATTAATGTGGCTTACATTTTATTACACTACTTATTTTATTCAGCCTAGTATTTATCAGTCATTTATGCACTGATTACCTCCCCAACTACCTCTCTAGGCAGGGAGGTACTGAAAATAGCAACTGATATAGTACCTCATTCATACTCGTATTAGACCCATAATACACATTTCTTTACTTTGAGACCCTCAGAATGGGAGAAGGACTTAATAAAACAAAATGCAAATTCAATAACATAAAAATTTTAAATGACTATAATCAACATTTTTAAAACAGGGATTATAGAAATTCTATTACAACAAAGCTAATTTCCCTAGTGTATACATCTCCTAAAAATCAGTAACACAATATAAAACTCCAGTAGTAAAAAAGAAAAGGACAGTTCACAAAAAAGAAAATATGTCCCTTTTATGATTATGAAATAAGCTCAATTTCATTTATTATGAGAGAGGTACGAACAGATCTACATAGAGGTAACCTTTTTGCCTATCAGTTAATAAAAGCCCAAAATTTTGATAGCATACTCTGTTGATGAGGGTGTAGGAAACAGTCACTCTCATAAAATGCTAGTAAAATGTAAATTGTTTTAAGCTTTGTCTATATCTACTGAAATAAATCTATATATTTATTAAATATGCAAATCCTCTTCATGGAATTTATTCTATAGAAATACATGTAAACGTAGAGAAAGAGTTATTCATTATAGTATTAATACATGCTATAATTATATTCACAGATGTCTATAAATAGGAGTTTAATTAAATTATAAGTCCATTATCACACTGCTATAAAGAACTAATGGAGACTGAATAATCTATAAAGAAAAGAGGTTTCATTAACTCACATTTCCACATGGCTGGGAGGCCTCGGGAAACTTATAATCACGGTGGATGGCAAAGAAGAAGCAAACACCTTCTTCACAAACTTTTAAACCATCAGATCTCACAAGAACTATCACGAGAACAGCATAAGGAAAATTGTCCTTGTGATTCAGTCACCTCCAGCTAGGTCCCTCCCTCAACAAGTGGGGATTATAACACAGAGCCAAACCATATCAATTATGTTACATCTATACAATGGAATATACAATGGAAAAGTATAAAGCAGTGAACCAACAATAAAGAAAAAATCCCTGGTGATTCCTCAAGGATCTAGAAATAGAAATACCATTTGACCCAGCAATCCCATTACTGGGTATATAACTAAAGGATTATAAATAATTCTATTATAAATACACATGTACACATATATTTATTGCAGCATTGTTCACAATAGCAAAGACTTGGAGCCAACCTAAATGCCCATCAATGATAAACTGGATAAAGAAAATGTGGCACATATACACCATCGAATACTATGTAACCATAAAAAAGGATGAGTTCCTGTCCCTTGCAGGGACATGGATGAAACTGGAAACCATCTGTTTTTACAATATTTTTTAAGAGAAAAATATCCACTATATTAACACACAGGCACAAGTTTAAACACAATGCCTAAAATATCATGGCATACCACTGCAATAACTTTTTCCCTTATTCTTTTGAATGCTTATTGTATATAATCTTACATGAAAATACTTATGTTCTGAACATATATACCAACTATACCAGCCAAGACATTTTAAGAGGATTTGAATGATAAATTATGTCTTTGTAGTCTCAAATATTTTCCAACATAACATGTATTTGTAAAATACATGAAACATAAATGACAGATGTTAAAATTTTAAAAAGTGTTAAAAGTATTATAAATGCACTGCTACTGAAGTGAAAATATAGATATGAGGCACAGGTTTTATGTCTCAGATCTATCTAGTCTATTTAATATAGAATGTTTCATAATTATTAAAATATTCCAGTACAGAATACACTTATCTTAATCTTTTAAAGTATGCTAAAGGAAAAAACACATAACTGAGATTATGGACAATAGATATACATTTGGTAATACTTAATTTATTTTAAAATGCAAATATAATTTTCTTATGCTTGAGATTTTACTCACAACATTAGTATAAGACAGGTTGATTTATGCATATTTATTACGTGCATAAATATCAGTAAATTTGTGGCCTTATTAACAAAAATCAACAACAACCTAGCAACTAAGAATTTTGTTTTCATATGTTTATGTCAACATATTTATAAATTTTTACTTTCTCACCCTTGGTTTCTTAATCTACCATGTGATACTTCATTAATCCAGATAAATAATACATTTAGGTGAATAAAGAAAAAAATAGTAATACAGAATTTGGCACCTAATAACAAATGTTTATTTTGGTGTCAAATGACATTTTTATGTACTTTTAAGAATAGAGTAATAGCTAAATTTATTATAGTATACTACCAGTTTTAAAAAGAAAAGATTATTGTTCTGTCATATAATCTATCTTTTTGCAAGATTCATTTGAACATACTTAAATTGAAAGAGAAATAGATATATGTATCACAAACTCTTGGCTGAGAACATCTGAAATTATGTCTCTGAAAGACCAAAACCGAATCTAAAATTCTTAAAGAAGAAATAAGGTGAAATAGTAAATAATATGAGCATTTTATTCTGTGATGGCGTAGAAATGAAATAATAGCTTGAGATAAAGTATTATAATAGAAGAATCAAATTATTGATTACTCTTTAATTTGAAACAAGATAAATTAATGCTCTATTTATTCATGTCTTGGGGGGGGTAATATGTGTTCCTCAGAACTAGACTTTTGCCTTTTATCTTTTCACAATTGATAAGCATAAAGAAGACTTCAGAAACCTACAGGAAACTTGGCACATATAAATAGATAAAAATAGAAAGATGTTGATAACAACATTGTTTGCATTTCTAAAGACTTGGAAAAATAATAAACAGACAATAGGGTGATGATTAATAAAGTACTTTTCATTGCATGGGATTTTGAACAATAGTAAAATGCAATAATGTATCAACAGGAGAGAATTATACATTATCAATACCTATAAATCCAAGAAATGATAAAAGGAACAGAAACTGCACTTATGAATATTTAAAAGTATATTATTCATAATTACACAAAGACTATGAAAGGTGGGTTCATAATAAACAACTAGAAAGTTTGATGAAAAATTTGAAAATGGAAATTGAGAAAAAAAAATCAAGTTGGGACTGCACCTAAACCATCTGATGATGATGTACTACAATCTGAGTAGTCCAATCATTCTATGAAGATCATAGCCGTATTTTAAACTCTAACATTCTAATTAGTAATTGATGCAGATTTTAGGATGTTTTATTTTCCAAAAGCAAGGCATCTGCATTTGCTATGTTATAAAGACTCAAATTTGATCACATGTTGACTGCATTTTGAATAAATGTTGTCCATAAAAAATAACAACAGAATCTAGACAATTGTGTTTAACTCAATTTCATTACAGAAATATACAATGTGTACAATTATATTTTAGTTTCTTAAAATTCAATATCAAACTGAAAGCAATATTGCTTATGAAAAGCCATAAAGATAGAATATTGTAAGTAGATGGATAAGAATTTTTATGTGGCTCTAAAATGCTATAGCCAAGACTAAGCTCTGTAGAAATCTACTTTACAAGTCTATTTTGTATAGCAAGATAAACAAAATCTTATCAGGTGTCAAGTATCACCAAATTCAATTTCATTAGAAAATAATGAAACAGAAATTCAGGTTGGATTGAAAATGAGTGCAGAACCACTTTTACACCCTTTCAAGATGTGAATCGCCTGCAGAAAAATTGGGACTTTGCATTAGGAGCTAAATAAAAGCTATATCCCTGACTAAGCATGGTATTTATATTTATACACAAAGGCATTTATTCAAGCATATTAAAACATACTAACAAAATCATTTAAGTCTTGCCAGATCATTTAAAATTTCATTTCAGTTATTTTAAATTAAGTTCCTTCAGTAATAAACTCCATGGCAAATAGTCATTTGCAATTGTGTCAAATTTTGTTGTAAATAATTATTTTATAAGAATAATAACTAATGTTTATTGAAGGTGTACTAGCTAGTTAATCCTCACAACTATTCTATAAAATAGATTATTTTTATCTCAATTTTACAATGGTAATAGTGGAGACTCAGTAAATTGGTAACTTCATCAGTGAAGCTGGCCCTCTGCCTACAAAGCCTGCATTTTTTTCTCCATTGTATATGCTAAACTCATCTAAAATAAGCTTAAAACTTATTCAGTCTAATGGGATCATTTACAGGTAGACAAACTGAATCCTTGAATGGTGAGGTAACTCGCGATCGTACAAGTTTGTAATTCTTGACATACGATCCCATTCAGATTTGCTTTGCTCTTAAATTGTTGAAAGGTAAAGTTAAAAAACAGCACCTCACATAATGTTATATACTATGTGAATCACAAATTGAGAAAAGTGACTAACATTTTTGAGGACAAGACAGCAGGATGGGTACTGAGGTAATTTTATTTACTTTGTACCTATCCCCTTGGAGTAATAAATGTGTTCCATCTGAAAAGTGCTACTTTAAAGTGTAAGTCTATTAAATAAATGAGGGTGGTGGTGGTGGTGTTCTTTGACCATTCACAGAGAAACAACTTTAAACTTCAATCTTCCTTATCTGTGTTCTATTTGAATGAAGTGGGTTAGCATGGTGATTAAGAACCTGTATTCTAAAACTAGCTGCTAGAATTGAATACTATTAATCCATCATTATATTGTGATGTTAGAGTAGTCACCTTACTACACTGTGCCCTAGGTCCTCCTCTAGAAAATGGGGATTATAACAGCATCTACTTATAGGATTATAGTGAGAATTAAATGAGTTATATGAATCACTTATCCGAGTGTCTGACTCATAAGGTTCAATAAATGTAATGTACTTTGTACCCAGCAAATAATAAGCATTCTAAAAGTTGGAATCATTTTTTATGTAAATTTAAAGTCTGTTTTACCTTTCAAATTTTTTTTCAGAAGACTATTAAGTATCCAAAATTTACATACATACGTGCAAACATACAAATCAGTAATTAAAAGTCAACAAGTACATTTAGGATTCAATTAATAATACTTTTTAATTAGCATATATTTTATAGTATAGGTTTCAAATTAAAATTGTATTAAATTCAGTAGACTAAGTTTTTTAAAAATTTTGAATATTTCTGAGTAAAATTTCATTCTGAAGTTTCTTGACCTTTCATGACTCAATTAACTGCTCATTTCTTTTTAAATTGTGGTAGAAACCCTTAACATGAGATCTAGCCTCAACAAAATGTAAGGTATACAATACAGTATTGTTAACTATAAACACAATGTTGTAGAGCAGATCTTTAGGACATACTGATCTTGCATGAATGAAACTTTATACCTTTTGAGCAGCAACTCCACATTTCTCCTTCTACCAGTCTATAGAAACCCACTTTTGACTCTGTTTTTGTGACTGATGATTTTAGATACGAAATGCTCATCTTAAATTTAATGAGTATTTTAACTTAAGATAAAAGTTGAATTGGTCCATTCGTACTAGTGACCATTTTGTCCTAAAGAATATAACTTATCAATTACTTATCAATTGTGGTAATATAGTAACACATTCATTACTTTATTTAATTATAAGACTTTGTTACTTCTATAGGATAAATTTAATACATATTATATAATAATTGCAATGCTTTTCAGAGTATGTGCAATTCCCATATAATTCATAAGAGCATTTGATTGTTATGCTTGGGACATCAACAGATTTTATTTGTGTAATTTATACAGCATTCTGATGGAAATAAAAAGAAAATCTTTCTTACAGCAAAGTTTCTCAAAAGTATTTCCTTCAATTTTGTTTTTCAAGATAAAAATGTTTAAGGTTCTTGTTAGGTCTAAAATTGAGCAAAAATGAAAATATGAGATAAAAGAAGTTCACTGAAACATCTCAGTTATCTTCTTCCTCTTAAGCCAGAGTACTTAAAATTCATGCTGTCCCTTCTAGTGTTTCTAAGTCAAAATGTAGTTATTAGACACAAATTAATTTCTTAAATATATAAACCATATACTGCTTACACATATTTCCATATATACTCATAGAATAATTTTATATAGTCATTTTTAAACATACATGTCTAATTCAAGTCAAATTTGAATGTAAGTTTTTTAACTGATAGGAATAATATTAAAACCTAATTCAATTAAACTAGAACTATGGTATGAAAGCTTAATCACAACCACACATATAATTTCTTGTTTCTTGTATCTGAAACATTTTCTTTTTCTACATAGTCACCCCAATTCAACAATAGCTATTAATCACCTATATTTTGAAAAAGATTATATGTGCTTCCATAGAAATAAGGCATATTTTGCTCTTAATGGCCTTGCATTTTATAATATCAATTCCTAAAATAAAACATTATTATACTAAAAGCTAGCAGTTCTCAGGTACTTACTATGTGCCAAACACTGTTCTAAGTACTTTATAGAAACTTACATAATACAATAATCCTATGAGATAGAAACTGTTATGTTACTGATGAGAGCATTAAGGCATAGAGTGCTTAAGTAACCGTCCAAGTGCGTATAGCTAGAAATGTGGATAAATGTGAAATAGCTAGAGTGGTTGTAAAACAGTGGAATAATTTTGTGTGGGAACATAACAAAATTACTCCATAGAGCTGAGATAACTATTGACCTAAATACTGAAGGTTTGAGTAGGATGGGAAAGGTAAAGTGTGAGAGGGCATTTCAAAAACCAGCCCAGATTCTGCAGATCTCTTAAGGGTTTTCTTCAGATCTGCTGAGGTCATGAAGTCCTATAGTGTTATGTACTCTTTGCCATTATTTTCTTACATAGGTTTCCTCAGTTTTCAGCTATTTTGCAGGCTTCCTGATGACCAGATCATAACTCCTACTCTTATATATGACCTTTCCCTGCTTGCTGTTTCCTCTGAAGCCAGCAGAAACAGTGCACAGTATAGAGACTCAGTGAACATTGCTTGGTTAATTTGTAAACATTATCATTTGTTTTCTTAGAAATTCTTTGAAGGAGACGACAAGTATTTTTACAGGCTAAAGTTTTTATTAGGAGATGCTAGTAAGATAAGTAGACATGGGGAAACTCTTCTGAATAAAGTTCCAGCAACTGCTTTCAATTCTGGAGGCTAAGTATCTGCCGTACTTGTGCATTACCTATAAAATAATTTCTTAGTTTCATAAGCTAGAAGTTAGAAATTAGTTTCAAGCCTATTCTTTATAAAATAAGGACTATTAAGTGTTTCTTTTACCTATTTTTGCAAGCAAACCTCTGATTATCAGGTTCCTAATTATGCATATATTCCTTTTCTACCATCAACCAGATCTACTTTTTTTGTGTTTGTGTTTTGAGATGGAGTTTTACTCTTGTCACCCAGGTTGGAGTGCAATGGCACAATCTCAGCTCACTGTAACCTCTGCCTCCCAGGTTCAAGCTATTCTCCTGCCTCAGCCTCTCCAGTTGCTGGGATTACAGGTGCGTGCCACCATGCCCAGCCCTTTTTTTAAAATTTATTTTATTTTTAGTAAAGTCGATTTTCACCATGTTGGCTAGGCTGGTCTCAAACTCCTGACCTCAGGTTATCTGCCAGCCTTGGCCTCCCAAGGTGCTGGGACTATAGGCGTGAGCCACCATGCCCAGCAAGACCTACATTTTTTAAAAAAGAAAATAATAATATATAAGCATATTTTTCTAATGAAATAAAAAGAACATATGTATTATTATGTCAAAACTGTCAGATTTTCTAGAATAAAATCATTAGAATTATGTCTTAATTTTCAGTGAATTTTATTTTTAGTAGCCACATTCACAAATACAATATATTCATTAATTTGAAAGTCTAATATGTTAAAAATATGATATTGAAGTATCTTTCCAACTGCCTCTCAGTCCTATGTAAATTATTTATCCATTGCTAACACCAGCCGCTTTCCTGTTATAGAACTTGAGCTATACCTGCTGTTTTAAAAAGGTTGTGTATGTTTTGATTTTATATGCTTCGTTTCCTTCTGGTGATTTACTGGATGTCCTAAATGTGCAGGATCCTTTAACCTTAATGCATCTTTTTTTTTTTTTTTTTTTTTTTTTTTTTTACAAAATGGAGGCCAGAAATCTGTTTCAAAATTCTGGAAATTTCTTTTAAAATCACTTCATAATTACTTGATTTGTTAAAAAGGTTTTGAATATAAAAAAACATGAATCAATCAATAAGTATTTCATAAGCACCATTACCCTGATGCAAATCCATATGGAAAACAAAATATATGCAGACAAAATTACTAACAGGGTAATTAAATATAACCCACAATTAGACAATAAGGCCACACAAAATGCAGTCAGTGTGTTGTATACCTAAGAAAATTCAGAGAAGAAAATGATCAGTTCAAGCTGGAATCATCAGAGAAGATCCCTTTGCGGTCATGTGACTAGGCTGAGCCTGGAAAGGTGAATGGGAGCATGTGAAGGGTAAGAAATGTTAAGGCAAAGAAAGGAGTAAAGATATTCAACCATATAATCATTTAATTAAGGCACGGGGCTTTTTTTTTCTGATGTAACAAATTACCAGAAATGTCATGGTTTAAAACAAAAAAGTTTATTATCTCACAGTTCTGAATGTCAGGAGTCCAACATGGGTATTACTAAGCTAATATCAAGATGAGGACAGAGCTACATTGTTTCCTGGAGGCTCTGGAAGAGAATCTACTTCCAGGCACGTGCAGGCTGTTAACAAAATTCAGTTTCTAGCAGTTGTAGGACTGAGGTCCCCTTTTCTCGTTGGCCTTTGCCAGGGGTCATTCTAAGCTTCTAGAGCTTGCCTGCATGTCTTCAATCCTGGCTTCCTTTATCAAAGGCAGCCGAAAAATAAAGCCCTTTAAATCCAAAATCTTTCAGTTACCTCAGCTCACTTGCTTTTCTTTTCATCATTCCTTTCTAATGGTGTTTTTTATTTAACTATATTTTTTTAATTTTTTAATTTTAAAATATTTAATCGATAAATATAAATTATGTATATTGATGGTGTACAATGTGGTCATTTGATACATATTTACACTGTGTAATGATTACTACAATCAAATTAATTAACACACCCATCATTACCTGCCATGGTTTATTTTATATATCAATTGAGTGGGTTACAAGATATATACACAGATGGTAGAACCTTATATCTGGGTGTTTCTATGATATGTTTCTGGAAGAGATTAGCATTTGAATCAACAGAGTGAATAAAGAAGATACACCTCCATATAACAAAAAATTAGTAAAAGGACAAATTAGCACTCTTTTCCAAAGCTGGAACATTTTTCTTTTCCTGCCTGGGATATCAGAGTTAAATACATTTTCTGGCCATATTTCAGGACTTACACCCATGACTCTACAGGGTTCTCAGGCCTTCAATTTTAGACTGAGAGTTATACTATCTGTTCCCCGGATTCTCAGGCTTTCAGACTCTAGTTGAATTACACTACAGGCTTTCCTGGTTCTCCAGTTTGCATACTACATATCATGGGACTTTTCAGCCTCCATAACTACCTAAGCCAATCCCTGTAACAGATCTCCTTTTATGTATCTATGTATACCATTCTGTTCTGTTTCACAGGACATCTGTGACTAACACACCATCCATGCTAACGTGCATTAGCTGTGATCCCCAGAACTTATTCATCTTATAATTAAAAGTTTGTACCCGTGACCAACTTTCCCCATTTCTTTCAACCCCCAGCCACTGGCAACCACAATTCTACTCTGCTTCTGTGAGATTTTTTTAGATTCCACACATAAGTGAGATCACGCAGGTTCTGTTTTTCTGCCTCTGGCTATTTCACTTAGCATAATGCCCTCCAGGTTAATCCATGTTGTCACAGACAGCAGGATTTCCCTTTGTGCTTTAATGACTAAAAAACATTTTCTGTCTATAGATATCTCTTATCTATCACATTTTCTATCCATTCATCTGTCAGCTGACAGTTAAGTTGCTTCCATAGTGTGCCTATGTGAATAATATTGCAGTAAACCTGGTGGTGAAGATATTTAAAATATTAATTTCATTTCTGTTGGATATATAACCAGAAGTGGAATTTCTAGATCCAATGATAATTCTATTTTTCATCTTTGAAGAAACTCCATTATGTTTGCCATATGGCTCTACAAACTTACATTTCTACCAACAGCATACAACAGTTTTCTTCTTCAGACAATTGCCAACACTTATCTCTCTCTTGTTTTTTGACAAAGCCATCCTAAGAGATGTGAGGTAATATCTCATTGTGATTTTGATTTGCATTTCCCTCAAAATGAATGAGTACCTTTTTATATACCTGTTGGATATTTTTATGATTTCTTTGGAAAACTGTCTACTCAGGTCCTTTGCCCATTTTTAAATGAAGTAATTTGTTTTCTTTTCACTATTGAGTTAGATGAGTTTCTTATATATTTCAACCAATTGTCATATCTTGGGAGTCTTATCCAAGAAATCATTGCCAAAACCAATATCAAGAAGATTTTACCCTACATTTTTTTGAGGAGTTTTAGAGTTTCAGATCTTTCATTTAAGTATTTAATCCAATTTGTGTTAATATTTGTATATGTTGTAAGATAAAGGTCCAATTTCGCTCTTTTGTATGTGGTTATCCAGTTTTCCAAACATCAATTATTTAAAAAACTATTCTTTCCCCAATGTGTATTCTTGATGCTCTTGTCAAAGCTTAGCTGACTATATATGTGTGAGCTTATTCCTAGGCTTTCTATTCTATACCACCTGTCTATGAGTTTGTTTTTATGCCAGTACAGTCCTGTTTTGATTACTGTAGCTCTGTAATATAGTTTGGAATTAGTGCATGTGATATCTCCAGATTTTTATTCTTTCTGAAGATTGCTTTGGCTATTATTGGACTTTTGTGGCTCCATATAAATTTTAGATTTTTTTTCTATTTCTCTGAAAAATGCCATTGGAACTCTGATAAGGATTACAATGAATTTATAGGTCACTTTGGATTGTATGAACATTTTAACAAGATTAATTCTTTCAATCCATGAACATGAGCTACCTTTCCATTTGTGCCTTCTTCAATTTCTTTCATCAACATCTCATAATTTTAGGTGTCCAGATCTTTTGTCTTAAAATTATTCCTAAATATTTTGTTCTTGTTGATGCTACTGTAACTCAAACTGTTTTCTTAATTTTTCAGATGGTTCATTGTTACTTTTCAGAAATCGAATATTAACATTGAATCTATAATTTTACTGAATTCATTTATTAGCTCAACAGTTTTATGGATTTTCAGGTTTCCTTTATATTAGATCGTATCATTTGCAGAGACAACTTCTTCCTTTCCAACTTGAATGCCTTTTATTCATTTATTTTTGCCTAATTGCTCTAGCTAAGACTTCCACAGTGCTATCTTGAATACAAGTGGCAAAAGTGGGCTTTTTGGTCTTTCTCCTGATACTAGAGGAAAAGCTTCAGCTTTTCATTACTGAGTATAATGTTAGCTGTAGATTTGTTGTATATGACCACTAATTATGCTGAGATACATTGTTTTACACCTAATTTGTTGACAGTTGTTATCATGAAAAAGTTTTGAAAAAATTTTATGCATCTATTGATATGATCATACGATTTTTACTGTTCATATTGTAAATGTGATATATTACATTTATTGATTTGTGTATGCTGAACCATACTTGTACTCCATGGATAAATCCTACTTAATCATGGTTTATGATTCTTTTAATGTGCTTTTGAGTTTGGTTTGATAGCATTTTCTTGAGGATTTTTCACATATGTTTATCAGGGATATTGGCCTCTAATTTTCTTTTCTTATAATGTCCTTTTCTGGCAAAGCCTTTGTCTTTGATACTCGATACCAAAGTATCGAGGTAAGGGTAGCATAGTAAATGAGTTTTGGAGGTGTTTCTTCCTTAATTTTTTGGAAGAGTTTGAGAAGGCTGTAATTCTTCTTTAAAGCCTTGGTATAGTTCATCCATAAAACCATCAAATTCTAGGTTTTCTTTCTCGGGGGTTTCTTTGTTTACTGATTCAATCTCCTTACTCATTGATCAGTTCAGATTTTTTTTTACTGTTTTATGATTTACTCTTGGTAGGTCTCATGTTTCTGCAAATTTATACTTTTCTTCTAGTTTACAAAATTTAATAGTCTATATTTGTTCATAGTATTATGATCTTTTGTGTTTCTGTGGTATGATTTGTAATTTCTTTTCTTCCATTTAAAGTTTTATTTGAGTCCTCACTCTTTTTCTTCGAAAGCCTATCTGAAGTTTTATCAATTTTGTTTCTTTTTTAATTAAAAAAAAACTCTTAAATTTGTTGATTTTGTATTGTTTTTTCCAGTTTCTATTTCATTTATTTCAGTCCTAAACTGTATTATTTCTTTTCTTCTACTACCTTTGGGCTAAATTTGTTGTTGTTGTTTTTTTATTTCTTTTAGTTGTAAATTTAAGTTGTTTATCCAGTATCTTTCTTTTCTCTAAATGTTGTTTTTAGTTTTGTAACATTGTGGTCAGAAAAGATACTTGATATGATTTCAATCTCTTTAAATTTGTTGATTTGTTTTGTGGCTAAAACCTATGCTCTATCCTGGAGAATATTATTTTAATAAATTCTCTTCAACTTTTAAGTTCCAGGGCACATGTGCAGGATATGGAGTTTTGTTACATAGGTAAACATGTGCCATGGTGGCCTGCAGCACAGATCAGCCCATCACCTAGGATTAAGCCCAACATCCATTAGCTATTATTCCGACGCTCTCCCTCCTGCCAGCTCCCCATGACAGACCCCAGTGTGTGCTGTTCCCCACCATGTGTCCATGTGTTCTTATCATTCAGCTACCACTTATAAGTGAGAACATGCAATGTTTGGCTCTCTGTTCCTGCATTAGTTTGCTGAGGATAATAGCTTCCAGATCTATCCATGTCCCTGCAAAGAACAGGATCTCATTCCTTTTTATAGCTGCCTAGTATTCCATGGTATATATGTGCCACATTTTCTTTATCCAGTCTATCATTGATGGGCAATTGGGCTGGTTCCAAGTCTTTGTTATTGTGAATAGTGTTGCAATAAACATACATGTACATGTGTCTTTATGATAGAATGAT